>MKEJ01082096.1:0-12432 GCA_001753735.1 Embelia ribes | reverse complement strand
GAGAGAGAATGAATGATCATCTATTATAGATATCCATCTATTTTAGATAACCAGAATAGATAATCTGCTGCAAGCACATTTTTTACAGAATATCTAAACTGATTATCTAAAATAGATAAAAGATACATTTTACATAATCTGCTGCAAGTGCTCTTGATAATACACATGTCTTGCCCCCTTTGATAAAAATTTTATATCCACCACTATGGGCTTTTTATTTTTATAAAAAAATTTAATATTTAAATGTGTATAATGCTTCTTTTTTTTTTTGGTACAAAAAAGATATGAAAAAAAAAGCTATGGCCTGCCGAACGGACCGACGGCCTAGCATATAATTAATAACAAAATCAGCGACTTCCCATAATTGAAATTCATCCAATTGTCGTGCGCCAAATTTTACAAGAACATTTGTGTTTCTGTGTTCTACCTTTAGACGTGAAATTTAGAGATACATCATATTTGATGATCGTGAATCTGATATTCGCTTTAAATTAAAGACGTTGAATCCATGGTTTGAATTATGACCATTGAGACGTGTTCTTATTGATTACAGCTTTTACATTGATAGTATTTTCATCTCTTATTTTTTTTAATTGCTTTTTATTTATTCTTTTTTTTCCTTTCCCTATGATTAACAATCCCAAACACAAAACTATATATTTTTAAATTAACAATTGAGATTAAGAAGTTTATCTGGCCAAATTTCAAATTGAACACTTTAAAATTGTTGAGGGGTATTCTTGTATTGATATAAGAAAACATTTCTTGTATTTAAGCATCTTCCTACAGTTAGACAATTTAAAATACACAATTTATCCGTCCATTAATTGAAAAAGATTACAGCAAAAAAAAAACAAAAAAAAAAAGTGACATTCATGTACCGATACAAGAATATCATTGAACAAATTAGCTAAACATCATCACAGAAAACCACTTACAAAAATTAATACTACTTTTCAAATAAATTTGAACCAACTTAATTTATGGCTTATATTCATATTCTTAAACAAGTATGGTTACAATTGCCTTTTGTATTGATACAAGAAAATCTTTTGTTTTAATAACCATTCCTCGGTTAAGAAACCGTAAAGACTATTTCCTAATTAACTTTAACAAAGGTTTATTATCCAAAATCTATTCAATTTTGGATAATAGTTTAACAATTTTTGTAGATCATGAATAAAAATCAAAGGGCATTCCCAAAGCCGACCATTCATTTTTTATTTTTTTTTGTTCCTTAGATAAGTTAATCCACATTTTAACCAAATTAATTTAAGGCTCATATTATTCTTCTTAAAAATGTATGGTTAAAATTGCTTTTTGTATTGATACAAGAAGATCTTTTGTATTGATGGCCATTTCCCGATGGAGAAACCATAATGATTATTTCCTAATTAACTTTAACAAAAAGGTTTATTATCCAAAATCTATTCAATTTTGGATAATAGTTTACCAATTTTAGTAGTTCAATAAAAATTAAAGGGCATCCCCAAAATTGACTATTCATATTTTCTTTCCTTCTTTTGTTTTTGTTTTTCCCTTGGATAAGTTAATCCACATTTTCTCCTTGCGATTGTGACTAGATTTTAGAGTGGAATTTTCTATCCAATCAATCTTGTGACCACCCCCATTTTTTAGGGACTTGTGGGTCTAAAATTTAGTCCCTAAAAATTTATAAATAGGCCATTTGCCACCCTTTGCTTCTCATTGATTTCAATTGCTCACAATATAGACACCATGGCCAATTCTTTCTCTCTTATTATCTCTTTTCTTTTCTCTCTCATTATTGGTCATGGTGTTTTCCAAATTCAAGCCTCCCATATTCTTGCAATTAACCACCAAAGTGTGGATGAAAATTCATCTCCAAACCCAACTTATAGAACCTCTTTTCATTTCCAACCTCCTAAGAATTGGATGAATGGTATGTTTTCTAACAAATTGTATTTTGTTCCTCAATTTCTATGCATGAAATTAAGATTTTTCGTGAAATATTTTGAGTAATAGGCGATGCATGATTTGTTTAGTTGCAGTTTTTAAATAATTTATTTTTTCAGAATATTAAAAAGATATATGCATCCAGCTTGAAGCTTCTAATTTATTAAGATAAAAAAACAAAGCTTATAGAGAAATACTTAAATTTAAATAAAAAGGAAATTTTGGTTTACTGCTAACAATATTATGAATAATGTTTATGAAGATAATGGGAGGCCGGCCACGACTCCAAAAACTTATGAAAACAATATATATCTGGTTTAATTCCATATTTTGAATTCAACTTGTTCAGCTCTTTTAAGGGGAATTCTGACTTTTAAGCACAAAAGAGCTGAACAAGTTGAATTTAAAATATGGAATTAAACAAGATATTGTTCGGCTCTTTTAAGAGTAATACTTACTTTTAAGCACAAAAGAGCCGAACAAGGTAAATTTAAAATATGGAACTAAACAAAATACGTATTGTTCACATTAGTTTTGGAGTCATGGCCTCCCATCTATACCAACATTATTCATAATATTTTTAGCAATAAACCAAAAATTTCCTTTACATTAATTTATATTTAAGCAATCTTACCATGCATGAAAATTTTGTACACATCTCTCACATTTTCTTTTTGTTTTTTTTTTCTTTTTCCTTGTTTCCTTCTGTTGACATGGTGTGGTGGTGGTGCAAATGACAAATGGATGTCTCTGCGGATGTAAAGATCCTAATGGTAAGCTATGTTCTTCCCTTTTATCAACCCAAAAATGATACCTTTTTATGAAGTACAAAGTTTATTTTCACATGAATCTTGCAAAAACATATTTAAGGAATAAAAGCATTTGTTATCCAAATGGATAAACCAAAATATATATAAACAACCCAATATACAAATCTCATGTATTGCAAAATCTGAGGAGGGTCTGGGCACGCAACCTTACCTTTGAGAAACAAAATATTGTTTCAAAGGGAACGACCCCGTTAAGTTGGTAAGAGGCGGGCATGATACTAATCCAATATCAAAATTAAAATCATTAATCAATTTAATTATACCTGCAATTTATATATACAATTCATGTTATTTTAACTTATATCATAAGCTAATGATTGAGAAATTCAATTTCAATTAGCCATCGTCATTTATTTCAAATCTTATGAAATTAATCTATTATAGTATTGGAATTCAAAATTATGATGTGGAAGCAAAGAACCAAGCATATTAAAAAATGAATTTAAATTAATAATCTATCCTAATATATCGTGTCACTATATTAATTGTCATGTTTTATAATATCCCATAGGAAGATGAAGATTTACTTGAAAATTGTAATTTTTTCAATATTCACATAAATTTAATTCAAAATTAAAATTATTTTATTTTATTGTAATAATTAATTAATTATTTTCTTCTCATGTCATGCAGGCCCATTGGTGTACAAAGGACTTTACCACTTGTTCTACCAATACAACCCGAAAGGGCCAGATTGGGGAAACATAGTATGGGCCCACTCAACCTCATTGGACCTTGTCAACTGGACCCCGCACCCTCCGGCTATCGCCCCATCCGATAAGGGCGATATCCAAGGGTGCTGGTCAGGGTCCACGACGTTCCTCCCAGGGGGCAAACCCGCCATTTTATATACTGGTATAAACGCCCAACAGCATCAAGTCCAAAACCTTGCCGTGCCCAAAAACTTATCCGACCCATATCTCCTCGAATGGGTCAAAAACGCGAACAACCCTCTAATGAAACCTACCGCTGGGAACCATATAAACGCTAGCTCCTTTAGGGACCCGACCACGGCTTGGCTAGGCCCGGATAAGAGATGGAGGGTCATAATCGGGAGCAAAAAGCATAGCACTGGACTGGCTATTCTGTACAGGAGCAAAGATTTTGTACATTGGACCGAAGCCAAAAAACCTCTCCATTCCGCTAAGGATACCGGGATGTGGGAGTGCCCGGACTTCTACCCCGTGCGGGTTAGTGGCCGAGTTGGCGTAGACACGTCTACAATTGGTCATAGCGTGAAACACGTGCTTAAGTTGAGCTTGGACGATACGAAGCACGATTATTACACGATTGGAACGTACAACGCGAAGAAGGATGTTTACGTCCCGGATCAAGGATCCATCGATAGCGATGCAGGGTTAAAATATGATTATGGAAAATTTTATGCTTCCAAGACATTTTATGATAGTCTTAAGAAAAGAAGGATATTGTGGGGTTGGGTTAATGAATCTTTGCCCCAACCTGAGTATATCAAACAAGGGTGGTCTGGAGTTCAGGTAAAAATAGAAACTATTTCGGAATAGTTTTTCTATAAAATTTTCTTAAAATAATTAAAGTAACTATACGTGATTTAATAAAATATGAAAATATATTTTTACTAATCTTAACTTGGATGTTATAGTTTTCGAAAAAAAGTTATTTTTAATCAAAATTATCAATAGTAATTTTTTCCACTTAGAAATATGCTATAGCATTTTCCTGAGATTTCTAAAAATAGAAACATTGGTACACAACATTTTGTTCTATATTTTGTTTTATTTCTTCTAAAACACACCTAAATATGTATATGAAGATTATTATTCCCCACTAATATTAGTCATTTATTGAAGTTCTTAAATAACTTTAATTATTATTTTGCAGGCAATTCCTAGGAATATTTTCCTAGACAAATCAGGGAAGCAACTTGTTCAATGGCCGGTTAATGAAATAGAAAATTTGAGGTCAAATAAAGTTCACTTTTCTCATAAAGTGCTCAAGGCTGGCTCAATTCTAAAAATTTCACATGTTACAGCTGCACATGTAAGTTATAATTTTTTTTAAATATATATATATAGTTTATCTACTTTTAGATTTCCCATGTTGCATTTTTAAAAAAAAAAATTTTTTTGGAATGAGTTCTTATGTGTTGCAAAAGCTATTTTGTAATGAAAAACTGAAAGCCTTGCAAACAATCATAACGATGGCCATTATTTTTCTTTGATAATATTATCTTAGTCTTATTTTTAATTTCATTTTTCAAATATTATGTCTGATACTAAACAAAGAAAAAACAACATAATTCATTTTTCAAATCAACTCTTGCTTTATTGTTTGTACATGCGTTATTCTTGCTGATAACAACATCTTAATTTATTTTCTATCAACAGAATGGGCCCCAAAAAAAAAATAGAATTTTGTAGGACAAATTTTTCATAACAAAACATAAAAACCCTAAAAAATATAAAATGAGTACCTAAAAAACAAACCTACCCCCCTGCTCTATACATATATATATATACGTGAACTGATCATGGGATAAAGATTTTTACAAACTTGTAAATTTTATTGGCCGTTGGATTTGAAACGATCAAATGACTAGTATATATCATATTTTTCTACTCTTTCTCTTTTTTCTGTATCGCTTCAAATCTAACTGCTAACAAAGTTTATAAAATTATATACATATGTATATATATATATTGTAATATTCTGGCTTAATGTTTAATTTTCATTTAAATAAAAAACAAAATTTACAGGCGGATGTGGAAATTTCTTTTGATGGATTTGAACTCGAGAAGGCAGAGAAAATCAAACTAAATGGGACCAACCCACAAGAGTTGTGTAGCCGAAAGGGTGCATCGGTTAAGGGTCACCTCGGACCATTCGGTCTAAAGGTTCTAGCTTCGGGCAACCACAAAGAGTACACCGCGGTTTTCTTTAGAATTTTCAAAGCTCCGAATAAGCATGTCGTGCTTATGTGCAGCGATCAGAGCAAGTATGCCTCTCTCTTTAATTCTCCTAATTTAACGTCGAGCTTAGAAATTTATATTTCATATATTCAATACATTTTAATATGTAGTACAAAAAATGTATACATATTTTTTGACAAATTGTTTAAAATCTAAGTACTTTTTCCTAGTTAAAAGCAGTATATATATTAGTTTAGTCATCGTGTGTATATGCCTAAAAATAATTTGCCTTCTTTTTAGTCGTAGCCCTAGTTATTAAATAATTGAAATATTTTTGTTTAATATTTGTACATACGCATATTTTAAAACAACTTTAGTATTTCGAATTGATATAAAACTTGATGCAAATACGGTTTTCTTCAACACGTCCTGTATTTCATATTTTTTAGCCATTGCCCAGTTTTAAACTTAAAAAGAAAAATTAGAAAATAATATTTTTCGAAATTCAGAGAAAATTATATGTTATGCCGAACTTTTATTATATATATATACACAAGAAAAATCGTATTAAATTTTTCCCTACTATAAAATATTCTTTTTTTTTTCAACGTCCATTTAATTAATTGAACGACATGCACATGCTTCTAAGATTTATCCATCAAACCTAACGAATGATTAATTGTATATCAGTTCCTCCATTTTAATTATTTTCATAAATCCTATGGTCTAAATCTATGTTACCTGACATGTGGATCGTTTCGGAATGTGGAACGAAAACGGGAACATGGTATGCTACATATTGTGAAATACGGTTCGATAGGAGTAGCCTTCTATAAGTTAGCTCAGCATATATGATGCCACCATATTTAGTTTCGTACAAGTCAACATTTAATTAAACCTACCTTAAATTTCTATAATTGTTTTGAAATATGAAATATAATACTTTCAAAATTGAAACTAATAGAAATTATATCAATATTTTACTTGTCTATATTAGATTTATCTTCAGAAACAAATTTTGAAAGTACATTTATCTCGAATTGCCTTGGTTCGCTAAATTTGACGATTTGGTATAAAGGTGTACCACATTTCGGAACGTGCATACCAATTCGCAATTCGTTAGGATATTAGTGATTTCCGGTAACATAGCTCACTCTCATTTTATTTTTATAGGAAACTAACCAATTTGTTTAATAATTAACAGGTCTTCACTAAATAAGAACACTGATAAAACAACTTATGGGGCATTTTTGGATGTGAACCCTGCCAATGGACCATTATCACTCAGGAGCTTGGTAAGTAATCTCCCTCTCTTTCTCCCCATTTATCTATAATTTAGGGTATATTCTCTTCATTTATTTATAATTTAGGATAAATTCTCATCCAAAACTCCCTAAATTAAACAGATGTATATGACTATTGGCTTGTTTGGTTGTAACTTATTTTATTAGTTTTTTTTTTCTTCTTAAAAATTGGATAAATTTTGTCTGCTCAGCTTTTAAGTTAAGATTATCTGCAGTTTTAGCCCAAATAAACTAGAAATTTTAAACTAAATGCATCCATTTTTTTTCTTAGTTAGATATAAACAAGCATGTAATTATCGAAATTTGATTAAATACAATGGCCCTTATAGTTTAACCAAAGTTCTATTTGGTATCCATAGTTTTAATTGCAACACCAATAGCCTCTGTATTTTGACAAAGTTATAAATTTGGTCTCAAAAGTTTTAAAATATGTGACATACATTGGTACCTTTCATAGAAATATAGTTTTTTCTCATATTAAAAACTCCAAAGTGCTAAATCATAGTAAAAATTATTATTTTTTTATGCAGATTGATCACTCAATAGTGGAAAGTTTTGGTGGAGAAGGAAAGGTTTGTATAACTGCAAGAGTATACCCAAAATTGGCTGTTGGTGACGAGGCCAAGTTATTTGCCTTCAATGATGGGACTGAAAGTGTTAAAATTTCAAACTTGAGTGCTTGGAGTATGAAGAAAGCTCACATATATTGAAGCAAATTGAGATCAATATTTAGTTAAGAATACAATGTGCATAATAAATATCCGAATAAAGGCGACTTGTTTACCAAAACTAGCATCGGAATCAATCTCTTTGCTCATTATTCTTGATTCTTGAATTTTTTTATTTTTATTTTTTTTTTAAAAATTATAAGTTTTAAAATGAATGCATCTAAATTTTTTCATATTTAGTTCATTGAATAAGAGATGAAATTAAATTAACTCTCATTTAGTATATATACTGTAGTGACCCATGAGAGCTAGTATAGTTTTCACTCTTTAAGATTGATACATTCAACCTCTTTTTTAGTATGTTAGCGTAAAATGTGTATGGCCTATATATATTTACAAACTAATTACTGAACCACAAATTGAATAGTTTATTTAATTTTTTTGTTACTACTTATTAAGAGTGAGATAGTTTTGCAGAAAGCAATAAATTCTTTCAAATGTTCAATTGGATTTTCATGGTTTTGTGAGTTATCATGAAATAATATATATTCTAATTTATGTATTTTCGGTCCATCTTAATTTCACGTTTTTAAGCAGAAAATAAGTCCCTAATTTTTTGGTAATAAAAAGATATTTCCACTAATATGGCCTTATCATATTCAAATTCTTGCGCCTACTTAGGCCCAATTTGGAATTACTATTTCTGAATTGCTTTTATTTTTATTTTTTTCATGGTAATTGTAGTTACTGGTTTTTGGTGAAATGTTAACTTTTATAATTTATGAAAAAATGCTTTTGCAAGCAACCAAAGAGTTGCTTTTAAAAGTTGGTTCCACTTTTTTTATCATTATTTTCTAAAATAAACTTAATTATATTTTATCAACTCAATAAGGTATTAATTTACCAAATGCTACTTTATTTATCAAAGTAGCTTTTAAATATTTTTATCAAACATTATGATTATATCTATTTTTATAATTAACTTTTAAAATCATATTTGAGAAGTGAATTTCGTAATTCACCAGTGTTTCGAAATTAATCCCAAGACTGAGTTAAGTAATGCTTAGCTGCTTTCACTTTCTTTTTAGTAAAAAGTGAGTAGTGATACTTAATAAACCAAAAAACAACTTACTCTCAATTTTTTCTGCTTTTTTTGAGGTATTGTAAAATTAAATAAGAGGTTACTTCTTGAAACTATTTCCGCCTTTTTATTATTAATTAATAATAACAACAATACTCTTAACTCTTAATGAATATATATGCCTCATTCTCAATCTATGTACAATTATAATTAATTACATAAAAGATAACCACTTCATCACATTTTCATGAACACCACATTGCTTTCTTTGTACTTCATTTACAGCATTATGGTGACTTCTGCTGCTAGAATAAAATTTCAAAAACAGATATGAGAATCGGAGTTTGAAAAGCAACAAAAATAGCAAATTAAGCCTACAACATGAAATTAATGACACCCCATCAATAGGAATACAATACGTAGGAATATTATTGAACTTAGTCATCTCAAACTAGAACTTGATTGGGTAGTTCTTCGCTTTCGCTTTCGAAACTAAAATAAGCTATTTCCAAACATATTACTTACAAGTTACAAGAAATCTGATGCTATCAAACACGAAAACTTCATCCTTTTCTTAAACAATAAACAACCTGCAGAAATTTTCAAAGAGAGAGATGGGCGTGTCGGATTGAAAAACAAAAAAAAACAAAAAAATCTCTTAGCATTGTTAATATGCAGGTGAATCGATTCATTGCTAGTAGAACCAAAACGGCAAAAGTAACACAAACATATTTCAAAAAACCCATTTATTACAGATAAATATTGATTTTTAATACACACACACAAAAAAAGGAATATAATGCATAAGAACGACAGGAAAACAACCCACCCAGTACAATCACCCTAGAGAAATGACTATGAGATAGATAATATAAAATACAAGTTTATTGTTTTTAAGTAAGATCATCATCATCAAGTTCTTTTGCCTTGAGTGCTTCCTTCACTCTCAACAGAAGGGTTGTCTTCCAAGCATCCTAGAAACCCAATTGTGCAAAATAAAGAAAACAAAAACTTTATTAGAAACTGAAACATCACAAGAATTGCAATTCAAAAAATTTACGGTCAAGATCAGTTCTGACCCAACAAGTAACAATAAAATCAGTTGAAGGAAGGATCTAACAAAGCAAATGCTGATGGAACTCAATAAAAAAAAATTAAACAGTGTTATTATAAAGACAAATTGAAATCTCTTATAATAACGTCTAATAACCGCCATCGAAATGAACGTTCTATCATGAGAGAAGAGACACAGAAAGAGAAACAGGCAGAAAGAGAGAGGGAGAGAGCTACAAACTGTCAATTTAAGATGATATAGTCATATCCAATTATGCAGCAAGAACTGAATCAATTTCCTCCAGATCGAAATACAAGATTAATTACCTTCCAACATTTCAAAAACAAGTTGATCATTACTATTACTCTAACGGCTACAAGTGTTGCCATGACTACTACAAAAATTTCATGGTTCATATCCGCTCTTGTTCAAGTCCCTTTATTGGAATAATGCAGCTCAGTCTTCATAAATAGAGTAACAGTCTCAATAAAGTAGCTGAATCAATTTGTAATCTAAAGTCTGACAGGTATAAAAGAAAACTTCAAACCTAGGATTCCAGTAGTAAACTATTAGTTAATAGATCCAAACAAATAATAAAGCAATACCAAACCTCTTCTTAAGATATATTTTGAAACATGATATACAGTAAAGCACATTGGAGACCAAATTGCTGAGGAGTGAAATAAAACTAGCATGGGAAGAATTTAAATAGAATCGGAGTTCGAATTTTTACCAGCTGAGTCATGCTGTCAAATTCCTTTACAGCATCAGTGAACTTCACTACATCTTCCTGATCAATTGCATCAGCTAGGTCCTGTCACAAGTGCCATGATTCCTATTTTAAAGCTAATTTCTGATATGAAAATAGAATAACGAAAATAGACAAATTTATCAGAAAGTCATTGATAGGTGCACTCCATTGAAAAACATTTCACTGTCTTTTTTATTATTTATTAAATTCTAAATATTTCTGGCAGGAGTATAGTAGGGTTGGGGACCTCACTGTTTATGATGAGTTCTATACTAAGCACCAATCAATCAGAAACTATCTCCAAAAAGAAAAAAGAAAAACTGTCGGAGAAATCAGAAACAAAATAGAGATACATACTGCAAGCAATTTGTACTCTCGTGTTCCAGAAAAGGTTGTGTCCAGTTCCTGGAAATGAAATTAAAGGTCATATAATATTTCCAACCAATAAAAAGAGTTAAAGATGTTTCACCAGAGCTAAAGTTGAACCTGATATTTCTCTAACGCATTGTTAATTGCCACAGTTTCTCCTTTGCCTTTACAGAGTTGACAAATGCCAGCATTAAGAAGATGGCCTTTCACTCCATATTTTAGCAAATTATTGTTCAGTGATTGTCGTGCTATATCTTCATAAATTTCCACAGCCTTCTTGTATCTGGAAAGATGTTATCATCATTTAAAATGACCAAAATCTTACACAAAATGGAAGACTAGTAGCCGTGTTTTACTGAATTCAGAAAATAGACTTCAGTAGAGCAGCAAACCACTGCATTAGGGATTGCATTGTTATGACAAAACTCTTACAAGAAATCATATCCAGAATGCGCAAATGTATATTTAACAAGTTTGATGGCATCCATCTGGGTAACAAGTATGAGAATATGTAAATCCGTGCAACTATGAACACCATTAGCTCAGAGTAAAGGAAAGAAAAAAAAAATTGAGTGTCAAAAAATTAGATGAAGAAAAAAAAGGTGAGATAACACATGAACCACTTGTTTGGTGTACAACAACAAGCACCTCTAGGAAGTACTACATGCATAATACAGACAGCTTATTTAGAAGTTCAAAAATAGAGAGAGATGAGTAAAATACTATATGCATGCATTAAGACTGAAAAACTAAGGTAAATGCATTATTAAAATCTGTACTACCAACTGAATATTGACTTGCAGATACCTGTCTTAAGAGAGTTATGAATTCTAAATTGGCCCATAAATCATCTTATGATTAAAGCCACATTTCCAATCAACCTGGTTTGAAGTATTAATAAGAAACATGCATCAAAAGAATTTCATTTACTATTCCAAACACGTGCTATGCGGAGGTGGAAAAAGAGAATAGTCATAATGCACACACAATGTTAAGATTTAGAACCCCATATAGCCTTTAAGAGGATGTGGATAAGTATAATGCACGCATTTCATTAGTGGGCTCACTGTTCAAGTTGAGCAGCATATTGTGCGATCTTTTGCCTGCATTGATTTGCAGAAGTAGTAACTTCTTCACTTTGGAAAAGATCAGCAGCTCTTTCATAGTAATCAATAGCGCGTTCAAGGTTCTCTCCATCTGCCTCACATAATTCAGCAATTTCCTGTACATGAAAATAAGATCTCAACATCATCATCTTTTGCAATATAACTAAAGATTTTACGATTATTCCTGCTTAAAATCCCATCCTCCAAAGGGAAAAAAATAAATAAATAAGTTATTGCCTACACGGAGAATTTAGTCGGACCAAAAACCAACCATTGCACAAAAGCATCATATGATTGTCTGCGACTGGAACAAGGGAAGGTCATAGATTGAGCACACATGCTATCCAGGGGAAGTGAAGGGGAGGTGTTGCAAAAATTATAGTTGTTTAGGAGGGAAAGGGAACTAAAATTATAAGATAATTTAATTTCAACCGTTAGATCTAAAT
>MKEJ01082094.1:0-15897 GCA_001753735.1 Embelia ribes | reverse complement strand
TTAAAATAAAATATAACTTTTATAATGTTGAAGATAATAAAGAAAATAGTAAAAGTAGGATTGACTAAAGTATAATAATACTAAAAAGTTAAGGGTTATGCTAGGAGATAACTTTGGAAAAAATTTATAACTTCCAAATAATTGCAACAAAACTTTCAAAGCAACGACAATAAAACTTTAACGTTTATTGATACAGTATCACATATTCAGCAAAGTTGATAAAAAATATTTTAATTTTGGTAGAGACTCGTACTGATAACATATTGTAAAAATATATAACAATTCAAAATAAGAAATAGCATAAATTTTAATAAAGAGACAAGAATTACGTGGTTCAGCCTCAAGTTTAATTGGAGAATTAAACTTGAGCTTTGTTCACGGCATAACTAGTATATGCTTATTTCATATATGGAGTGGGTATAAGAAGGTAGAATATTTGGAGCGCAAACTTATATTTTTCTCTTTCTTTTCTCTTTTATACTGGTTATTTTGTTTCTTCATTTCTGTGTGTTACGCTCAATTTATAGGCAAAATGGGGAACAATGAGGCAGTTGAGAATAAATGATGGGACTTGCATCACACATAGTATTTTTATTTAATAATCGAGCCTCATACTTACATCAACCATTGTGAAATGATTTATAACAATTTTTTTATGCATCCATCATAATATACACATCTATATTACATTTATCTTGTATTTATCTTATATCTTGATAGTCCCATGGTCACTTCCATTTTGTAAAAACTCATCTTATGGTAGTTCTTTCTAAACAAAAATTAATCTTAAAGGCATATTGCACTCAATGAAATCTATGAGGGTTTTTTTTATTTCATCTATCTTGGTTAGGTTGTATGATTGACATCTTTTTCTATCTCAATATTAATTTACAAAAGAGATTATAAATGATCAATTTATGGTACAACCTCTCCACCTAATTTATCCATAATTGGGTTCATTACAAGTCTTTCACTTAAAAGCAAGTATTTTGTTTTATTTTTAGTTATTATCAGGGATAATTATGGTAATATATTAAACTTTACTATACTACAAATGAGAATGAACAATTATTTTTAAACGTTCAAAAAAACATATTAACTTGTTAACGGAGGGAGTAGCATTGAACAATTTTACTGTGTGCATATGCCTGTATATAAACATGCATAAACTTTAAAAAAAAAAAAAAAACACATGCATGAAGAGGCACGAATATTTATACCTTCAATTATACAAACTAACAACTATAAAGTTGACAAGCTTATAACTGAAAAAAAATAATGTATAGATCTGTTGTGCATCAACCAAAAATATTCAGTTTGAACCGAAAAAACAAATTTGCTTCATGGCTAAACATACAAAAAGTAAGAGATAATTTATTTTTGGGTAATTACACTTTGCGCCATAAGGTTTCTGACAATTTCAGTTTACCCCCAGAGGTTTCTGATATTACCGACTATTTTAAAATATTGTGTTAACCCATAAATGCCCTTAACAATTAAAAATAGAAAAAAGATCTCATCTCTCTCCTCCCTTTCTCCACTCTATCTCCTCTCTTTGTTACTAATTTTTGCTTAAATATAAAATTAGACAACATGTGATTTCTAAAACTTATGAAAACCTTAAACACTATTTCCATGTTATGAATAGTATCTCAAGTACTAAAATGAGCAACATCAATCTTAACACTGAGGGAATTTTTTTTTTTTTTTACAAATTTTGTCCACTCTCTTCTTAGTCTTTTAAAATTTTATGCAAAAAATAAAAAATATTTGCTAAGTGTTTTATAGGTTTATCTCATTGACCAAAATTATTCCACTATGATCAAAGAAGGTGCCTTACAATTTTTACAAATAAAAATTAAAATAAATTCAAACTCATCCTCCTATATTCAACACCAAATAAAAGCCTAAAAAGTTTAAAAATAAAATGCTCTTAAAATGACCCATCAAATTATTATTACTACAAACCATACCTCTTAAAAAATTTAAAAACTTAGCACTGAATTGCCAATTCATTAAATTTTTAAAACTCATCAAGAATATGAGAGAAAAGGAGAAGGGGAAGAGAAGAGGATGAGACAGAAATTTCTTTTTCATTATTTTCAACTGTTTTTAGTTTAGTGGGGGTAATTATGTCTTTTCCAAAACTTCAAAGGCTAAGTGTAATTTTGAAAACCTGAGGGGGGTAAAGTGACATTGTCAGAAACCCCACGGGGGCAAAGTGTAATTTACCCTTTTATAACGGTAAAGAGAAAAATGAAAACCAATCCACCTTTCTTCTTCTCTCTCTTTCTCGCTGCCTCTCTCTCTCTCCACACATCCATGCCGCTCTAAGATGGTCATAAAATTCGCAAACTTTGGTAGCCTGCATTTATCATTTAAGCTTTTTGGTGTTTTTTATTGCTTGATTTGATTCCTAAGTTTTTTTTTTTTTTTAGAATTGGAAAAGCATTGTTTAATTGGGAAAATCACACTCATGGGTAGTTTAAAGTTTGATAGTTTTGTGGTTAAGCTGTTATTTTGATTGACAATTGGTTCCCAGTTCCCGCTCAGAACCGATTGGGGCTGAATTATTAATTTCCTCCGTATTTTTGTTCTACTCAAGCCTGAGGTATAGCCCTCAATATGTATGTGATTTATTTAAGGATAAATTAATTAATCTTTTTTGGTTCTTGTTGTTGGGGTATAAATTACTACATTTTATAAATAATCCTTAATGCAGAACCTAGTTGCGAAGAATTTGACCAATCATAGCTAGAAGAATGTATTTATGGTGCTTCGATTCCTAGGACTCATGGTAGCAGACCCCATTTCACTCCGGTTTTCTTTCTCAAGTCCCGTGGTTCCACCGCACTTCCAGTGTAATTTCGCCACAAAGTCTCATCAGGTAATTAGTGTATGAATTGCTAAAAGTTCCCCAATACAGAGTTGATTGGCAGTTTAATACGTAACTACAAGTTTGGTTTTCCATGTTACTTTCTGGTTGGTGAATATAATAAATTATATAACTCGTCTCTTAGACTTAAGCATTTTGGTGAAATGGTAGCACATAACTTAACATAATGCCAGAAACAAGTTGAGGTCTTTGCTTCGAGCCTCACCGCTACCTAATGCGAAATTAGATTTGTATTTGTTTGGATAAAAAAAAGCTGAAAGTAAGGGGGCTATCTTGAAGATAATAAATAATATAATGCTCCACTTCCTAATAGCTTAAGTTTTTAGCTGAGTTGGTACCACACAACACTTTTCTTATCGAAATTCAGTCTTTTGTTGCAGTACGTGTGCAGAACAGTTTCACGTAGATTGAGTTTGGCTGGTTTCAGTAATGCTGCGACTGCTCAAGCTTTGAATGAGTTTCCACCTGAAGAAAATGAGGGAGTCACGAAATACTTGTTGAGAAAAAATGGATTTGATGTTGTTGGTTCGAGGGAGCAGCATGGTGTAAGCCCAAATCACCATACTTATCTCTGGCTCTTGGAAGGATGCCTCAGGTCTGGGTCCTTGATAGATGCTAAGAAGCTTCATGGGACGATCTTCAAGTCTGGTTTTAATAGTGATTATATAATCAGTAGCCGTCTTATTGATATTTATGCTGAACTTGAGGACTTAGATGATGCACTACAGCTTCTTGACATAATTTCTGACCCAAGCATATTTTCATGGAATTTGCTCATTACTCGTTTTGTTGGAAAGAAATTGACTTCTCAAGTTTTGGGAATATTTTTGAGAATGCTAGAAGAAAATGTGATGCCAGATGAAACTACATTTTCCCATGTTCTAAGGTCCTGCGCCGACAATAAAGTTAGTGGACATTTTGTGGAACAGATTCATGCTAAGATTGTTCGTAGTGGTTTTCATACATATCCTCTGGTATGTAATCCTTTAATTGACTTGTATTCAAAGAATGGGTTTGTGGGTTATGCAAGACGGGTATTCGATGAATTATCTTCATGGGATAGTGTTTCATGGGTGGCTATTATATCAGGTTTATCTCGAAATGGGTGTGAAAAGGAAGCAATTTCCTTGTTCCTTGATATGCAGAGAGCAAGAATAAATCCTACTCCGTACATCTTCTCTAGTGTTATAAGTGCCAGCACCAAAATAGAGTTATTTAATTTGGGAAAGCAGCTTCATGGCCTTATTTTCAAATGGGCATTTGAGTCCGAAATTTTCGTCTGCAATGCACTAGTCACATTGTACTCGCGGTGCGAGGACTTTATATCTGCAGGACAAATATTCAGCAAAATGAAGTGCAGGGATGAAGTTTCTTATAATTCTCTCATCTCAGGGCTTTCTCAATGTGGGATCAGTGAGAGAGCTCTCCAATTATTTGAGAAAATGCAGCTTGATCATTTGAAACCTGACTGCGTAACAGTTGCAAGCCTTTTGAGCGCATGTGCATCTGTTGGAGCTCTTCACAAGGGTAAACAATTCCATGCTTATGCAATAAAGTCTGGAATTTGTTCGGATATCATTATCGAAGGTTCTCTCCTCGACCTTTACGTTAAATGTTTTGATATTGAAACTGCAAAGGAGTTTTTCCTTACTACTCAGAAAGAAAACATTGTTCTATGGAATGTGATGCTAGTTGCACATGGACAGATGGGTGATCTAACTGAATCTTTTAAGATATTCTCAAAGATGCAGATGGAAGGCTTGAGACCTAATCAATTCACATATCCAAGTATATTGAGAACTTGCACCTTTGTGGGGGCTCTGGATCTAGGGGAACAAATCCATGCCCAAGTTATAAAGAATGGATTTCAGCTAAATGCTCATGTTTGTAGTGTTCTCATTGATATGTATGCAAAGCACAGGAAACTAGTTGTTGCTCAGAAGATTCTCAGTCGACTCAATGAGAGGGATGTTGTGTCGTGGACAGCTATGATTGCTGGATATGCTCAACACGATTTGTTTGTTGAGGCTCTTAAGCTTTTTGAAGAAATGGAATATCAAGGGATCCGGTCAGATAATATAGGATTTTCAAGTGCAATAAGTGCATGCGCTGGGATACAAGCACTTAATCAAGGGCGACAAATTCATGCTCAATCGATTATAACTGGGTATATGATGGATCTTTCAATAGGAAATGCACTGGTTTCCCTTTACGCGAGATGTGGTAGAGTTGAAGATGCATACTTGGCATTTGATAACATTCATGATAAGGATAATATTTCCTGGAATGGGTTGATATCGGGATTTTCTCAAAGCGGGCACTATGAGGAAGCATTGCTGGTGTTCTCTCGAATGAATCGAGCTGGAGTTGAACCCAATATGTTCACATTCGGTTCTGCAGCCAGTGCTGCGGCTAATGCTGCAAACGTAAAACAAGGGAAACAGATCCATGCTTGTATTATAAAAATGGGGCATGACGTTGAAATTGAGGCATCCAATGTTTTGATTACGCTGTATGCAAAGTGTGGCACCCTTGATGATGCCAAGAGAGAGTTTCTTGAAATGCCTTTGAAAAATGAAATTTCTTGGAATGCGATGATAACGGGTTATTCTCAACATGGACGTGGCAGAGAAGCTGTAGAACTATTCGAGGAAATGAAACAAATGGGCGTGATGCCAAATCATATCACTTTTGTGGGTGTATTATCAGCGTGTAGCCATGTGGGGTTGGTAAATGAGGGGCTAAGCTATTTTAAATCCATGGATGAAGAACATGGCCTAGTCCCAAAACCGGAACATTATGTTTGTGTTGTCGATATTCTTGGACGGGCTGGATTTTTACAACGTGCCAAAGAATTCATAGATGCAATGCCGATTGAACCCGATGCCTTGATATGGAGGACCTTCTTAAGTGCTTGCACGGTTCACAAGAACATGGAATTCGGAAAAATAGCTGCCTCTCGTCTCCTGGAGTTGGAACCTTACGACTCTGCTACTTATGTTCTTCTATCAAATATGTATGCAGTAGCTAGGAAATGGGAGCTTAGGGATCAGACCAGGCAAATGATGAAAGAACGGGGGGTAAAGAAAGAACCTGGTCGTAGTTGGATTGAGGTTAAGAACTCGATCCATGCATTCTTTGTAGGTGATAGACTTCACCCGCTAACAGATAAGATATACGAGTTTTTAGAAGATTTAAATGAACGAACAGCCGCTGCTGGTTATGTTGAAGACGGTTCTAGCCTTTTAAATGACATGGAACGGGGAAAGAAAGACCCAACTGTTTACACGCACAGTGAGAGGCTGGCAATTGCCTTTGGGCTCCTAAGCTTGTCGAGTTCAGTACCAATACATGTTATGAAGAATCTCCGTGTTTGTAATGATTGCCATAATTGGATCAAGTTTGTCTCTAAAATCTCAAATCGGGTTATCGTGGTTCGGGATGCGTACCGCTTTCATCATTTTGAAGGTGGTATCTGTTCTTGCAAAGATTATTGGTGATTACAACTACAAGGGCATACACTTGGATATAATTGATTAACTTGACGGTTCCGTACGAGAGAGCGCATCTTGCCTCCGAAGATTCTGTCATGTGTCATCTATCCTGTGGTTACACTACCGGTTGTTCATTTCTCTTTCAATTGATTTTTCTATTTTCTCCCTTTTTATTTGTTTATTTAATTTTGTCTGGATTGGCCATCGATTGATTATATTGGAATTTTTGCTTGATTGTATGTCATACCTGAGCTAAATTTGCCTCTTCGCAGAAATGTTCCCTCTAATGAAATGTAGAACTTAACTGTCATTTTCTTTCCTTTCAGGAATATTGTTGAAGTAATGAACTTGAACTGTAAGTTGGACTACGAGGCCATTGCTTTGCAGGCTTGTATTGCAAATCACAATCTGAAGGTATTGATGTTTTTTTTAAATTTGTTTGTTTTTGATATAGATTGTTAGTAGTGAAATGCCATCAATTTTGTTGCCGGAGAAGATTCTGATGTTTGGCATATTGATGTTGGCTGCTTCAAGAGGGTGTTTAGTGGTACAAATGTAACAAGTAGGTCTGTTGGAAAAAAAATAATATTGGTTCTTTTCTCCTCATTTGGCTTTTGAGGGAACTTTTTTGTTTTGCAAATTGAATAAATATTCACTTTAGTACTTTAAACTAATATGTCATGTAGTACCCCAAAGTCAATATAATTACACGCCCATAGCCCAATCTCAACAACATGCAAAATTCAATACTCTGATAATGGAATTCTTCCAAATCCTGAACCGAATGTAAAGGTTGGGTACTAAATTTCCACATTAAAGATAAAGATTGGTGTTGTCTGTATTTCTGAAATCTTGACTAAATATTTTGTACCCGTTTTGTCATTCTATTTGACGAATTTCACTGTAAGGGTGTGCTATAATGCACTTCTATATATGTTTCATAAATCAATATGCAAAATCTTAGGTACTCCGTTCTGTATGATGTGCATTAAATGTAGTTTGGAGCTTAGAAATGTATTTTCCAGGCTTTTTATTATGAATTGTTTTCTCATTTTTCATTTTGTTTCCTTCTTTCTGCAGAAATGCTGTAGTGTTTGCTGCTTCTGTTATTATGAGGATAAAAGAACCAAAGATCAACTCCTTTTGCTTCTGGAAAGACGGTTAGCTTTATGCTACTGTTTCTGTTGGCTATTGCCGATCTGTGCTTATTATGAATTTGTCCAGCGCAAGTTTGCACTGGAGCAAAGAGTGAACAATATTCAAAAAGTGTAGCAGAAAAGGTGTGCATTTGTTTTTGAAATACAGAACATCTTGAGAGCATGCACATTAGTATATCTTCTTGTAAATACATATTATCTAATATTTTTGTATCACAAAATTAATTACTATTAGTTAAGATTCCTCATAACATACATATGTTGATTTTGATAATAGACAATTTAGTTGTTTTCCTTTGCATAAATGTAGTCTTGGCTGATGGCTGGACTTCAACTCTTCTTGCAAAGTTAAATGATCGCCAATGTATCTTGTTTGGTCGTGATTTTGTGCATTCAGTCATTCGATGAGCGTATGGGTAAAAAATAAATGGCCGAAGCATGAATTCTCTTGTATTTCACGGATAGTGCTATGTGATTTGCGATTTAAGCGTGGATTGCCTCATAATTTTCCAGGTTATCTTCTATATAAAAAGAGGGGGTTGGCCAGTTGGGGAGTATGACCAACACTTGCTTAGAGCAAAGCTATGTTCACCTGGCTTTCATTCCTTTCGTCATCTACGTATCTCATCGGCGGCTTCTCCTTTGGTTGCTTGTGACATTGTTGACAGTCGTTGCTGACTTATGATATGTAGCTTTGCTTCTATTGACACTTGTTGATGCTGTTGGCCTCCAATCTTCATACTCCTCTCTTCAGATTTAGTCCGTTCAACTGCTTGCTTCTGTTTAATTTCATACTTACGGCACACCGGGCCTTTCGATTTTGTGTATGCAATATCTAATTCGGCTATGATTAAGGTCAATTGAAGCTCCGACTTTCATTTTCATGTGTTATTTTCTCTCCGTATTCTACAACTCTGCTCTTTTTAGCTACTTGATTCTTCTGATACCGACCCAAGGGTTACATACATATTTCTTGACCCATACTGTAGATACATATGATTATTTTTGCTTTTTTATGCATATCTTGGTAGGTTTTTTTGGGATTAAATTTTGGGGGTTTTATATATAGTTTTGATTTTGATGTTTTATTGTCATCCATTTGCACTGATTGGAAGCGAATATTTTGAGATACATACATGCAGTAATATAACCCATACCATAGATACACATTACTTCTGATTTTACTTATCTTTTTCTTAGAATTTCCTGTGGATTTTTTTAACTGATTTGAAATGGGATTTTTTGTGGGTTTATATTTTTGGGGTCTTTCAAGTATTATTTGGTTATTCGTAAATATTTTTTTTCTTTAGTTGGTTTAGGGTTGTGATTTGAAAAAGGAATAAACGTGGATTTATGGTTTGGGAGGATTAATATTTAGTCCAGTTCTTATGTTTTATTGTGCACTTATGATGGCTTTTGTCCCTAATCAGAGGTGAGCCAACTGTAATGAGCTTTTATGGTTTCTTATGGGTATTTTGTTGAAATTTATGATTTCATTGTGTTGGAGATTTGGTTACTGATCTGAAATGCTTGTGAGGGGTGTTTATGCTGTAAATTTGTTTTTGGTGCTACAGCATCACGATATGGATCTCCTAATTCATTATTTAGTCTCCTTTACTGATTTTGGGCACTACTTTGGTTGTGAAATTTTCTTCGGTAATTTCAGAATTCAAGTTGAAGATGGAATAACTAAAAATCTAATGCCATGTTCAGTATTGAGATGGGAAGATAGCTGGATTGTACATATATGTATAATTAATTGTTCTCTGTCAGCTTGTATGGAACCCCATAATATAAGCTTCGAAAAAAATATATACCTTTAACTTCATTCTTATTTGTCATCCACTCCAATGGGTACCACACAATTTATGAAATGATGGAGAACTTACTCCTCATTGGGAAAGTAAGCCCCCAGACAAAAAGCTGGACAGTAAAAGTAGAAGTTGCTAAGAAAATAGACCCCTACTTCTAGAGGATTCCAAAGGTTGCTCCTCAAAGACAGTGAGGTACTCCAATATCGCATATCACAACCAAATATATGGTGTCCCGAATTTCAAAAAATTCGGGAATATTCGGGAATGTGAGCTTACAAAGAAAAAAGAAAAGAACAAGAACACTATTGATATAACTATGTCATCTAGTCATCGCATCTATTTGCTAATGCAGAACAATAGTATGCACATTATACAACATTTCCATCAATAACGTAAGTAAAGAGCTACGCTAAAAAAAGAAGAATGAAGGTCAGTGCAACTCCAGAAAAATATATTCCTATGTCATACTGTAAACAACCGGTTTACATAATACAATACAAAGTATGCTTGCCAAAATGAATGAGAAAATGGAAGAAATACATATGTTTTTTGCGTTGAGAATAAGGGCAAAAATATATCTATGCTTTTGCCAACGCTATATCATACTACAATAAAATACAATGCTATCAAAGTACGCCTACGCCAAATATGGATACAGAAACATGATGTAAAACTACGCTATTACAACAACACCCAAAAATATTTACAATAAAGCATCAGCATCTACTGATACTTTGCACCCGCCTCCACATCTACAAAACCACATATATAGAAAAAGATAAATGGAATGATACGGTTAGCCAAGTAACTCCACTATAAAAGAAAAATTAGGCTATATGTTACATGAATAAATATATGACAAGGTATAAGAATATCATGAACATGAATGTAATTATGATCATGAATACAACGCATGCCCACGTACGCACTTTACCCACGCCAATGCTACAAAGATTTTTTGGACTAGTATCTCCATGTATTTATAAAAATACTAAGATCCACCACCCGCGTTGTGACACAGTCAAAGTCCTTCATTGACCCACCACCCACATTGTGACATGACCAATGATATAGTCCCTTATCAGGTTTTCCGACTATCACGGTATTTTATAAATTGATACTTTTATGTCCCGAAAATGAAGGAAAAGATCAAATCCCAACACGTCTTTTATAATAAAAAGAGCTCCTTTCAATTAAAACCACGCCACATAAATGCATTGAACTACGCATTTAACATGTTACAAACCACACATTAACATGATAAAAACTATACCTTAAACATGATATTAAAACTTCGCATATGAAGAAAGTCATGCTTATTCTACGCCATTCATCTACACCTACAACTTCGCATATAACACACCTATACTACACTTATGCGACGTATCAATTAAGTCAATTCAACTACGCATACTCTACGCCTATACGACGTATCAATTACATCAACTCTACTACGTGTACTCTATGCCTATGCGACGTATCAATCACGTCAATTCTATTACGGATATACTACACCTATAAGACGTCTCCATCACGTCTAATTCAACTACACATACGCAACACATTCAAGTCATATCCATCACATTTACATGTAATCAAAGTCATCAAATTTATATTAGAGTTTGTTGACTACTGTACCTAAAAAGACGCTGGAAATTGCCTTGAAACTTCCCATGGAAAAGCCCCCTAAATGCCCCTTCTTCTCCCTATGATTTGATCTAGTTGATGAATGCAAACGAAAACGTACCTATAGAAGAAAATGATCCACACGCGATGAGGAGCAAGAATATCAAATTTATTTTCATATACGAAAAGTGCACAAAAAATGAGGAAATGTAATTGAACGAGACAAGAATTGAGACTTACACCAAAATATTGGCCTCACACTAAGGATCGAGATTCTCCACTTTTCATAGGCGAACAACCCCTGAGACTAGATCAAATCAAGCTCTAAAAGCCAAAGTTTTTGAGTCACCACATCCCTTTCTCTCTCTATTTTCGTGAAGAAGGGAAAAAGAAGTATTGGTCTACACCACTTAAGTCAATCAAACACTAGTTGGATCGATCCAACCGCACTTGGATCGATCAGTTTGCCATTTTGGATCGATCCGACAGCAGTTGGATCAACTGGACCTATAGGTACGATCTTAGCCGAGCACATATTTTTTATTGATTACTTCTTAAAACACTCGTAATCATTCCTAGATACTAATAAAAGTATTTTTCAATTTTCGGAATGGCGTTTGAGTGCTCAAAACTCGATCTACGCAACTAAACATAACTACCAACAAACCTCGACCATACACCACATTTGTTATGCTTCTCGATGCTATCCCAACACCACACGACTATGCACAACACACTACGTATACTACATTGTGTCCACTCATGCTATGCAATTATAATATTATCGTACAATAATAATATTATTAAAAATGAAAAAATTACTTGAATTTTTGGGATGTTACATCCTTCTCACGTTAGGGAATTTTATCCCTAAAATTCGTACATACTATGCAAAAGAATGAACATACCAAAATTGCAAAACAACATTGGACACTTGCCATGCATCTTCACCTCACGCTCCCATGTCAACTCTTTACTTGAGCCACATTTCCATAACACCTTAACCAAACAAATAATATGCATATGTAATGTTTGCTCCTACAAATCCAAGATGCGAATCAGTCAAAGCACATATGACACGTCATCCCCCACATACAAATCATTGAAGTCAATCTCGTAAGATAGATCTCATAAGTACTTCTGCAATATAGATACATGAAAGATTGGATACACCCTTGCTAATTGAGGTGGTAATGACAATAGATACACCACTTTGACCACTACATCAAGAATGAGGAAAGGACCAATATAATGCGGTGAAAGTTTTCCTTTCTTCCTGAATCGCACGATCCCCTTCTTTAAAGATACCTTCAAAAACAAGTGCTCCCTCACTTCGAGTGCCAAGGGATATTTGCACATCCACATAACTTTTGTGATGACTTCTAGCCATCTTTAAACGTTGCTTTGTCAACTGCACATTCTGAGTGATCTCTGCTACCAATTTTGGACCCAAAAATACTCTGTTACCAACCTCCACCCAGCAGATAAAGGATTGATATGGTCTCCAGTACAACACTTCAAATGGTGTCATTTCGATACTTGCATAATAGCTATTATTGCAAGCCAACTCGATCAAGCTTGCATAGTCTTCCCAACTTCTACCGAAATCTAACACACAAGCCCTTAATATATCTTCCAATGTCTATATCGTACGCTCTGATTGCCTATCCATCTAAGGGTGAAAGGTCATACTCAATGACAATTTGGTCCCTAAGGCTTCTTGAATTCCCGACCAATATTGTGAAATGAATCGTGAGTCACGGTCAGACATAATCGAAACAGAAACTCCATGTAACCGAATAATGTAATCAATATATTTCCAACATAGTTTTTCAACCGAGTCGATCGTACAAATTGGGAGAAAATAAGCAGACTTCATCATTCAGTCTACGATCACCCATATAGCATTACTCATCTTCTGTGACTTCGGCAACCTGATCTGTTCCCACTTCCACTCGGGAACTAACAATGGTCTAAGCAATCGTCCGATCCTTTGTGTTCAGCCTTCACTTGTTGAGACGTCAAACACCTTGATAAGGACTCATAACGTTCTTTTTCATTCTAGGTTAGCAAAATTTATGCATAATATCATGAAATATTTTGGTACCCCTAGGATGCACTGCCAAATGTGAATGATAAGATTCCCGCAGAACTTCAACTCGAATAGATATTGGAATAAACAAATAACCCTATAATTGTACTCCGCCATTGCGCATCTATCAAGTCCATGCTCGTTAAGAATGCAAACATGATAAGTATTGGATTTATCATCTACGTGTTGCGCCTCAATTACATGAGTAATCAAAGTCGGAGTGACTTCGATCATAAACAAGGTAGCTCCAACCCCCGCTTCTTCAACATAGTCCAATTAAAACTCATTCAATACCCACAGCATCTCCCATTCATCCACCACCAAAAACGCAAGAGAATATCGAGTCTTGCGGCTTAATGCATCCATTACAACATTAGCCTTCCCCTAGTGATACTCTAGATTGAAGTTGTATTGCTCTAGGTATTCCCTCTAATGTCATTGACGAATATTCAAGTCACGTTGGGTAAAAGCTTACTTGAGAGATTTGGAGAATACTTCAAATTTCTCACCATAGAGGTAATGATGCCAACATTTTAATACAAAGAGCACCATACCAAGTTTGAGATCATGAGTCGGATAATTCTTTTCATGAACCTTAAGTTACCTCAACTCATACGCTACTACCTTCTCGAGTTGCATCAACACGCAACCCAACCTCTCTTTCGATGTATTGCAATGTACCGAATCACCAAGGCCTCGCTTCAGAATGATTAAGATTGGAACCAAGGCTAGCAAATTTTCGAGTCGAAGAATGGACTCCTCACACTTCAAATTCCATTCAAACTTCATGCCCTTACAAGGAAGCTTCGCCATAGGGGCTGCCAAATATGAAATGTCACGAACGAAGCAATGATAATATCTGGCTAACCCCAAGAAGCTACGGTTTTCGAACACATACTTAGGTTATTCCCAATTAGCAATGGCCTCGATTTTTGACAGATCAACAACTATACTATTTTCCGATTCAACATGACCAAGGAAGTGAACTTCGTGCAACCAAAATTCACATTTTGAGAACATTGCAAAAAATTAATGCTCCCAAAGAGTAGAAAGTACAGCGCGGAGATGTTCTTTGTGTGTCTCCTCCGTAGGCAAATACACAAGAATATCATCAATGAAAACAACTAAATGATTTAAATGAGGTTGGAAAATGTGATTCATCAAATCTATGAATGTTGCAGGAGTATTCATAAGACCAAATAGCATCACGAAAACTCAATGCCATAACGACTTCAGAACGTTGTATTCTCAATATCTTCCTTTCGCACCCGCAATTGATTATAGCCTAAACAAAGATCAATCTAAGAAAAAAAACTAGAACCCCGAAATTGATCAAAAAGATCATCATTACACAACAAAGGGTATTTGTTCTTCACCATCACCCGATTCAACTTACGACTATTCTTCTTTGGAACAAACAATGTTGGAGCACCCTAAGGTGAAATGCTCAGTCTAATGAACCCCGTCAACGTCAAATCATTTATCTGCACTTGTAGCTCCTCCAAATCCACTGGAGACAAATGGTATGGTGCAACCGCAATAGGTTAAGTCCTAGAATCAATTCAATAGTAAACTCAATCTCTCATTTAGGAGGTAGTCCACTCAAATCATTGGGGAAAATATCAAGAAATTCACATACTACCGGCAACGAATCCACCTCTGCAACAACTTCCTCTGCAATAGATAAGCTAGCTATCATGATAAAAAGACTAGTCAATGCCCAATGCATATAGGAAAGTATATAATCACGCTCTACTTAAAAACAACGATATCCCCTGCAGAAGTCCTTATCGAAACTCTACGCCTTCTGCAATCAATGATATCATAAAAGTTTGTCAACCAATTTATACTTAGACTGATATCGAAACCTAACACACCAACTACTACAAAATCATATATGAAAATATGATCCGCTATAAGAATTTCGCACCCCCGACAAATGCGATCAATATGATAAGTACTATCCCCCAAAGTATTAGTATACATAGGAGAATTCAAATGCTCCATAGTCAATTCCAACATTAATGCAAAATGTAATGAAATGAATGAATGTGATATACTAATATCGAATACAATATGTGCCCATGTAGAAAGAATAGTACGATACCTCGAATGACGGACGACTAGACAACATTTACAGCCTGAGGAATATGAGGAATAGTATAAGCATGGGCCTGTGAGGACTGACCACGCTGAAATCCGCCTCGGACAACGCTACACTAGTAACCCCTACCCTGTACACCCTCGCTCTTACGAAAAGATGAAGACGGTATAGTCTATACTGCCCTTTGAGATATGTTAGAAGATGAAGGACGTTGTTGACCACCACTAGCTGCAATTGGAATAGCAAAATCATAAGGATAGAGATACTGCATGTGGCTCCTTTGACCACACTTGCGACAAGCCACCATTGGACAATCCATCTGAAAATGCCCCTCTGACACACACATCAGACATGCAGCAGGAAACATACAATCACAAGCCATATGACCCTGATGACCACAATGAAAACATCCTGAGCCCCATACAATAGAGCTAGAAAACGAGAATGCAGGCTGAGAACACCCGCAAGAAGAAGTAAAAAAGCCACCCCCATGATCTTTGCTTTCCACCACCACCGCTAAAATATGAACCACTACCGCCGATGTCGACACCGCCTCTATGACCACCACTGTCACGTCTAAATTGTTCTAGAAGACTCGAGGCAATCCCCAAACTTGCTAGAAACTTTGGAGGGTGAGTGTATTCCCTTTTTAGGTAAAAGAGATTGAAAAACATTTATTAGTTTTAAAAATAAAAATAGATAATCCACACTAAC
>MKEJ01082085.1:0-13140 GCA_001753735.1 Embelia ribes | reverse complement strand
TTGTGAAACCAAAATAAATGAAAATGTGAACTGAGACAAGAAGTGTTGAGATCATAATGGAATTGTTTTGCAAACTGGTGGTGTTGTAAATGTGTGTCTAAAATCAAACTGAATTTAAGATGTCTGTTATCGGATAGAATTGATTCGAATCATTCAATTGGCGGCGTATTGGTTTTTAATCATCCATTGTTGTGATGTTACCTTTTTCATGCTTCACTTTCACATACGCTCCTATCTCACTCTTTTGAATAAACTCTGCATCTAAGGGATCTTAAAGAGATGAGTTATATCTTCTGTGTTGCTTGTTGTCATTATTATGTGAGATGAATGACATCTAATAATGACGTTCTTGTAAATGAAGATGGATTAAAAAAAGTCAATTGCTAGACATCAAAACTGCATCGTGTAGGCCTACAGATCATATTCTTCTATTTAGTAGATTGTAATTTAACTTATCATTTGATGAATCATCAAAGTTTATCCATTTAAAGTGTTAAAAGTCCTTCTGCCTTTTGTACAGACTGTAAGCAGAGACATGAACAAATAGGAGTTTGCTATAGTTTTCTATTCTCAATTAAGTAATCTACTTGTTGGCCTTCAAATATAGGACACCCTTCTAATTTGAAAATGGCTAAAGAAGAAAATATTTGATTGTTTCGTATAATTACCAATGTGTTGCCCTATTTGATTCCACTCGTCAGTCCCCTCTCTCTCTCTCTCTCTCTGTGGCATGATTGCATCTCGTACCCAGCTCTCACCTCCAAGATACACACTTTTATAGCGCACGGTATGTTTGCACCATTGCATCTAATGTATTCAATCCTGTCAAAAATATAGAGTATTTGCTATAGTGATCGCCTTAAACTAGGCAACCATTGTTCATCCGTGATACTATTTTTATGCATAGAGGATCTGGTGTGGGTATCCTCTGTACTCCAGCCTCTAAAAATTTGAGCTATAGAGATGAGAATAGATTTACTGGTGGATACTCTAACAGTGCGTAAGGACTGGGGCTATATTTCTTAATTTTGTATTCTCATGTAGAAATTTTTTTACATTGTTCTTAACTAATTGAAATTCCCTTTGTATCTGGGAGATTGTAGTATTCAGAAAACATTGAAGTAGATATGCTTTTTAGCTACTTAACATGGAGTTTAATTGAGATTTAGCCTTTGATTTGTAGCTGACCCATTAAGATAAGGCTGTCTGGTTTAGAATTACTGCTGACTTCAAAGTGCTTTTATTCAAGGTTTTTGTTTGATCTACATGAGTAATATGCTTTTATCTGTGAAATTATACAACAAAAGCAAACAAAATTACGAGACATGAGTCATCTTTTAGCTACATTTTTTAGATCTTCATATCCCGTAAGTCTCTGCTTTGAATAGTTTCTACTCTTGATTATGTTTACGTCTTTTAGAGTTATGTGTTCTCTTCTAATAATGTATTGCTATGTAGCTAAGCTTATAATTCTATACCAGTTTCAGTTGGGTCAGTTTGTTGTGCTATGTGCTACATTTGTGAAATGATGAATCTTCAACAATCTAAAGTCATATCTATGTACACCTAGATAAATTCTTAGATGTTATTAGTGTTCAATAGAAATGCCTTCTTTATATAAATGCAGGCATATTTTAGTACAAAGTAGTCCGTCAAGCCCTAATTATAAGTTCGTTTAAAGTCTATTTTGGTTGCTTGCAGCTTTGAAGTCTCCAAATTCATCTGCTCTTGTAAGTTCTTTGCCTATACAAGCTTCCTACAAGTGGTGGACCCGACTGAGCTTAATCAAAGAAGTTATCTTTTCCTTTGCTTGAGGCATAACTATCAGTGAGCTTCATACAAATCTGGCATAATGCCAATACACTTTTTCATCAATTATTATTAATTTCTTGTGTTTTACTTCCTGCCTGGGTACTGTGGAATGTAAATAACCGGTCTTTGATATGTATTTCATTTTTTATTTTGTTTTTACAGTACATGTATTTTCCTGGGCAACTGGATTTTGTGTCTCAATTCGAGCTAACTAGTCTCTTTGTGGGTAGCTACATTTAATAGGCAACTGAATTTTTTCTATCCTTGTATTTCTGATAGTTGTATTTAAAAAATGAAGTAGCTTTTGCCTATTATGGTTTCAAGTGGTTCGGTCGTTTTATCGGTATAGTATGAAGTATGTCTATGCCATTGTCAAATTCCCATTCGAAACTAACCCAAAGAGTCTATAATTTGGTAAAACCTTTTGCTTGTTTGTGCTCCATTTATGGGATTCTTTGGAGGTTTCTGCATATAAGTTTTTGTTTAATCACTGAAAAGTTGCGTACTTTATGTTAATAGTTATTGAATAGGTGGATAATGCGGGTGTGATAAAGTTAGTTCCAATTGCCCTTTCTTACGGATAATTTTGATTTCTGATTTCACTTATTCTACCAAGTGCTTCTTCTTTAGTTTGATAATGGAGCTGAATGCTATCAAAGACGCATTTGATCGGGTCGTGAAGAAACAAAGGTTGTCCGTGTTAAAATCCCAGGAAGTAATCGATCAACTCAGTCGAGAAATAGAAAAGGCATTATCAAAGCTACAATCGATTGGTGACCCTTCTTCTGAGTATGGGGTTATCCTTAATGAACTCAAAACCAAGTTGAACGAGATTGCGCCTCTCAGCCAATTGGAAGGGCCACAGAAGGAACTTAATATAGCACTGAGCAAATGCCAAAAACTCCTAGAGAAATCCTTCAATACCGACATTTCCAAAGCTTATAGAAATGTGGATCCCGATACTAACACGCTGAACCAGATAATCGCAAGTCATTTCTACAGAGAAGGCTTATTCGATGTTGGAGATTGCTTCGTTAATGAGGTCAATGAAGGAAAGGCTGATGCTATGAGGGCCCCATTCGTAGAAATGTGTCATATACTTGAAGAAATGAAGAACCGGAACTTAGATCCAGCATTGAGCTGGGCTGGCACTAACCGTGAAAAATTAACTCGAAATGGTTCGGGTTTGGAGCTGAAACTTCGTGGCTTGCAGTTTGTTGAAATTGTACAGAACAAAGATAGGAGAGAAGATGCTCTCAAGTATGCCAGAGAGTTTCTTGCTCCATTTACTTCCACCCATACAACCGAAGTACAAAAGCTCACGGCTTCTCTGCTGTATGCTGGGAAGCTCGAAAGCTCTCCATATTCGTATCTCTTATCAGATACCCTTTGGGAGAATTTGCCCGAGGAATTTACCCGACAATATTGCAATATTTTGGGACAGTCTTATGAGAGCCCTTTGAGGGTGACAATTTCAGCTGGATTTCAAGGGTTGCCGACGCTTCTTAAAATGATGAATGTGATGATTGAGAGAAAACATGAATGGCAAACAATGAAGCAACTGCCAGTACCGATGGATATGGATAAGGAATTCCAATTTCATTCTGTTTTCGTTTGCCCAGTGAGTAGGGAACAAGCTAGTGACGAAAATCCACCTATGCTGTTATCGTGTGGGCACGTGTTGTGTAGGCAATCTGTTACGAAGCTATCGAAGAATAACAGTACAAGGCCTTTCAAGTGCCCGTATTGCCCGGCTGAGGTGGAGGCAGGGAAGTGTCGCCAGCTGTATCTCTGATATGTGTGCGAAGTAAGTGAAACTATGGTGCTAAGATTCCATTCTGTTTCTCAGAAAAAATGTTCTTTGGGGGGAAAAAAAAAAGAAGTTAAATTTCAGCTTAGAATTTGGTGGTGATCATTGTGGTTAAAAACTGTTTTGTTGTTGTGTACTGTTCACTGAATTTCATGCATATAAAAATTTTTTTCATTCAAGGATTTAGAGTAATCTAAACAGGCTTGCTAGGGGCTCGATGCCATGAGCTGAATCTCCCTACGAAGGAGATGTATGACAGAACCGTGTAGAAAGAATGCAACACTTTGTATTCGCAAGCTTATTTGATGACCTTTCAGCGTATTTAGATCTGTATATACTAGCGTGACGCCCCTTAGCTTTGTATTTGCAAGCTTATGTGATGACTTTTGAAAAGCGTCTTATTTTATCTTTGTACAGACTCCTTTACGAGTATTCTACTTCTCAGTTTCCGGGAAGTGAATGAAACTCAGTCTAATACTTCTCGAAGAGCTTTCAGTTTCTTCAGTGTCAAACAAATGAATGAATTTGTTCTTATATTGAAATCAAGATATTTGAAATTTTCTTGTAGTTTTTTGGGTAATGTTCGACGAAAATAATTCACTTGGGATATCATTGTATGTGGATTACTCCTTTCCTATCAATCAATGGTGAGATTATTGGTGCTTAAAAATGGTGTAGCACAACAAAAGATGTCAATCTTCTATTCGTACATGAATCATGAAGAACGAAAAATCCCATATGATCACTCTTAAGATAATAGGAGAATTCCAAGGCATGATTTCCAAACCAATTATCGAGACTGGGTGAAACGTACGACTAAGGCAGAATTGCGTAGATGAATGAAATAAAAAGGTGGCGATGAGAAAAACATCTGGCGAGGAAACGTAATTTCACACGCAACATTGCTTACAAGAGTTATCAACTCCCAAACAGTGACATTCTTAACATTGTGTAACAGGTCCCACAAATTACTTAACTTCAGACGCACCGATAAACAGGTAACTCTTCAACATATAACGAAACACAAGTACTAAAACAAGAAAAGTATGTAAATACATTGGTTGCCATCCAGCGCCGAGCATCTTTCGTCAAACAACACCTCACAAACTTAGATTTATGCCTTGCTCGATTTCCCTACAGCTCTTGGAGCTGCAAAAAAATAAGAATCAGAATAAAAAATAGCAAGATAGCATCCCTTTCTTTTGTCAAAACAAAAGGCAACTCGAGCAGCAACCAGATCTAAAAGATTAAGTAATTTCGAAACCAAAAATTAAAATTGCAGGTGATAAAATCTTCACAGGCACTCTGCAACTGACTTTATAGCATTACCGGGTGACCTTCACATTTCGCTAGTGGCATAGGCTGTTACACACATTTGTGCATAAAAGCCGTGCAAATTAACCGAAGTTCAAGCAATGTGATGCATACTTCCGAAAGAGTAAAGCACGCTTCAACTATAGCTAACTTGAATTTTCTTATATTTTGTTCAATTACCAAAGAAAGGAGAATAAAAATTAGTTGTACTGGTATGTAAGGTACAAAGAATCGTATGCACACCTAATCCGATAGCATCAGAGCTCTTCATTATTTTCAGCCTCTTGCATGTTTCAGTGAACAACCTGCGAAAAAGACCACAAAAAGGAGTAATGAACCCAGTGATTAATAGATATTAAAAACACACATAAAAAAGACTAGTTAAACCCCCAATCCGGAGACACAACTCCCAACTGGCGAAGTTGAAAGGCAGCAGTTATATAAGTCACAAAATACAAGGAAATCCGAACAAGGACATAGGGAAGAAAACATTGGAAAACAGACAAATCTTCGACCAAGATATTTACATATATCGATACTAAAAACTCGAGTTGTAAAACAAACAAATCTTCGCACACGTTTCACACTTACTCTGATTAAAAAGAAAATTTGCCCCTTTTCCTCCGCTTTTAAACCACTTAAAAATATGTAGAAAACGAAAGTATGTTATATAAGTCAAGTATCAATAATGTTCAATCTTCAGCTCGTATACATTGTAAATGGAAAATGTTACATGCGTGAATTAAATTTACAAATCCAAAACTTAATGATGTTTGCAAATAACTGAATAAGCATAACATACAGAAACAAGCAAAGAATCAGAGACATAAGAAAAGGGAAGATGAAGTAATCTTACCTCCACGGGACATCCCCCACGAGCATCCAATCGCCATCTTTATCCTCATATGTAAGCACATATTCTGATCCATTTAGAAGATCCCTCAACTTGCTTTCACTTAGCTTGTCGTTCCCTGATGCGCCATGGGATCCACATTGACCTGAAAAATAAGCTGCTTAGCGAAAACTGAATACACATTTGAAATAGCACAATTCCTAATGTGCTCACTCGTGCATATTTAACACCTTAGACCAAATGGAATGAAAATTTGGAATCAGAAGAAAACAAAAATCAAATCTCGCCTATGGTGAAGCTGCTGAACATCTTCTCAAGAGCAGACGAAAGTTCCTGATACGTTGCGTACAACCTAAGATCCACCTTCCTCAGATAAGGTGCGCCATCCATGCTGACTTTAACAAATAGAGTACCAGGACCAGGCTTTCCATCAACTTCATCATTGTTCTTTGAAGTGGTAGCCAATGAATTCTTCCTAAACGACCTTATGGGAGGCCAACCAACTACCTGTGCCCTGTAATAGAATGAATGTTATTAAAGCTATTTGATGTTAACTTCCAGTGTGTGCTGCGTAACAATTTAACAATATCAATATAAAGTACATTACAGAAGATAAATGCGACCAGAGGGCTGCTTGCCCATGGACAAGTGAACTCATTAGAGTAAGAAAATAATTAATCATCCATCTAGACGGTCCACAATCCACGTGCTAAGTCTTGTCTCTGCATGTATGTTTCATACCTATAACTAGAGATATTCGATTACAAAGATTGAAACAAAAACTAAAAGATCCAAAAGCCAAGGTCATGCCACACAGTGGCCTCAAAACTAGCTTTCAGCGCTTATTATGCATATCAGTCTTTGAGCAGAATGACAGGTCTATAGTTCAACTATAGCAAACGCAAAGCACAATCAATGCAAGCGGAGAAATTAAAGACCTTACAGCCCAGTCATTGTCATATTGACAGTGTGCTAAATCACAACATATACAGTGCACTCATGCATGGTAGTTTCATTATTGTCTTAGAACTGAAATTTAACTGTGTTTCACACGTACTTTGCAGCTGGTGCTTTGCTACTGTTGTTGGAGGCTTTCATCTCATTTGCGGGGCGAGACCGTTCTTGCAACCCCTTTAAGGGTGTATCCTGGGTAGTATTAAGTGACATCACAGGTTGCTGGAAACAGCCTGTGTCAGAGAATCCTCTTTTGTTTCCGGAAACAACACCCTTTTGAGCTGAGGCATAGATTCCGTCTTTCAAAGGAAGCAAAGGAAACAAGGGAATTTCCTCGAACTTCGTGTCTCTTTCGGGGTACTGGTATCCAGGAAGACCGAGTCTCAGTTCCGTAGCCTTTAGATTTAGGTTGCTCTTCTTATCCTCCAAAGAGCTCGAGATAGGTGAGCTGTCAACCGAGGAGCAATCGGACAAGCCCAGATAATTACGCTCTTTCAAACTAAAGTCGTCGTTAGAGACACAGTCCATCAAGGGCGAATGAGCTGCCATAGAGACATTGCCTTGGGTTACCTCTTCTACGCCTAACTGTGGTGGGGACATTAGAACTAATTTGTGGAATTACCTCGTTACCTAATTGAAGACCCAAAAGAGATTTTACTTGTGAGTGAGTAGGATATAAGATTTCTTTTATCAACATCAATATAAGTGTGTATTTAAGGCTGTAAACAGATACCTTGAGCGGATACAGATAGCACATTGAAAAGAACAATTGTCTAAACTTAAAAGTACAAAGTACAAAGAACCCTATAATTGAACTAAACAAGAAAGAAAAAGCACTTCTATATCGATAATTAGCAACCTGAGTAAGCATTGTTTGGTTTGTATCATCTCATTTCAACTATGCAACAGAGGTGTTTTAGAATCAAAAAGAGTTGTTAATTTACGAGTGAGAACAAAGTGAACGAAATGCAAATGGGGAATCCCAATCCGAAAGCATAAGGCACTAGTCATCCAAATATACACTATTTATCAATTAAGCAAACAATCTCATATCTTTCACAAAGGTTATATGTAAGCCGATGCATGTGGATCATCTTAAATCAGTCGAAAAAATACCCAACAACATCGAATATTCCGATGAAAAACAGAACTATAAGTAATCAAGAAACACAATTATAAACCGGGGTTCAGACGAGCTATCTTATTCTTCCATAAGTTTAAAGATCTCTGTAACATATGGATAGTCACCAAATTAATAGAAAAGAAAAACAACCCAAAAGCGTAAAATTAAGCAGCCTTAAACCACCCTAACTGGCCAACTTCAATTTCCAAAGGCAAAGTTACAAAAACCAAGTTAAAAAAAAAAAAACACTAGATAGTAAAACTCAAATAGAGACAATCTAGGGCAGTCAAAACATCATCTAAAATACAAGATTAGCTTAAGCCTATAATTAATCCTCACATGTTACTTGCGTGCATATCAAAACGTAAGCATAGCCTGAAAATCAAAGCAAAGAGATAGAGAGAGAGAGAGAGAGAGAAAAAATAATTTGATATTATTAGCTTATTAAACTGAGAGTTTTTAGTTTTTCCTTGAACTTTATCAGAAACCAAACAAAAACAAAAGCAAAAACAAGACTAAAAAAATGGAAACAAAAATACATTATCTGGAGAATTGCTTACTTAGGAATCTAAAAGCACATGACAACAGCTCATAAATTTGTCAGCAAACAAAGGAAAATGACAAAAATAAAAAGGGAAAAAAAAACAAGAAGCATTTGCACGAAATAAAGCTAAAAGTTAAAAGATTCTTCACAGTATAAAACTAAATAGATATGCACAAATAAGTTCTCACTCAATCAGTATGAGATGAAAGACAGTATATACCTGAGATCACAAGTAGAAGCACACGTTGTACGGAGAGAGAGAGAGAGAGAGAGAGAGAGAGATTAAGGTCCCTCCATTAACGCATAGCTATTGGGTGCACTCGAAGCTGAGAACAAATATAATAACGGAGGAATTACAGTAATGGTCCCCATAATTTCAATTAAAATTTAATTGATCTACCTCATGTTAAATGTAACAATAGTTACCCACCATTTTCAGATGAGGAAACAGATTTGGTCCCAAAGATTTAAGAATACTGGCGTAGTTGGTCCCTTTTATGATTATTTTATCGCAGTTAAAACTCTAAATTTATCAAAATAAGATATAACATCAATGTAAATCATCACAAGAAGTCTATTTTATTATTCACTTGCTATGATTTTTCATAAATTTAAAATAATTATGAGTCCATAACGATAATCATGCGTCTCATTTGTTCAAAACTTGACCCCATAATGAAAGAGGGGAAAAGAGAATCGAAGAAAAGTTGGTTCATTTTCTGTTAAACATGGAATTTTAGGGGCTTCATCCATTAACTACTCCCATATAATAAATTAATAATAATAATAATATAGATTTACACGTATATATTTTATTATTATTATTATTATTATTATTATTATTATTATTATTATTATTATTATTATTATTATTATTATTATTATATATTATAATCAATTATATATAATGAGTTGTAATAATGAATGCACAAATGACGAATATACCCTCGTTTGAGGTCACAAGTTGGTAAAATATAATTTTTTGCTAGTTTATTTGTAAGTTACTCCTAGTCATTCCATTGCTTGACAATAGAGATATATTGGATTGTCAAGCAATTCAATTGGCAAGCCAATTGGAGCTCCATTAATTAGAGTGTCCAAGCAATTAATTAAATCATAATATATATTGGTCGATACTTCAATTCTTTTGAGCTAAAACTGCATCTAACTCTTAAACGCAAATAAATCTGAGTTTTTTATTTTTCTTTTTTCTAAAAGGGTACTGTTGCATAACGCAAAATGTAAAATGCAACATAGTTAAAATGACAAGTAAAAAGTGTGAAATTATGTCACATATGAATTTACATTCGCGGGCAAGATTTGCATTTACGGTAATATTCTGATGTCCATAATTTGTTAAATATTATTAGCTATGCATAAATATTTAAATAGTTTATGCACAAGATAATTTGTTAATTACGGTTATTTTGGAAATTTTTTAATTACCATTATGGTAGTTCAGTGGCATTCTATCTGACTGATCATGTGGCTCAAAAGAGAGATAAAAATTAGAAAAATAAATGTAATAAGTAATTTATAGAAATGGAATTACAAGGAAAAGCAAATTATATACTTGTTTGGCCAAAATCGTCGAGTTGAACCACTACACTTATTACGAGTGAATCATGTTAGCTACTAATTGACCATAATGCCTTCAGTCAAAATTGCCTAAAAATAAATAGTTCTTGCAGCGGTGCAACTGTATAATTATGGAACATAAAAAAAAAGGATAATTATGGCCAAATACTTGTATAGTTTGGTTTAGTTAAGTATTTCTTATTCCCTCCATTCCATTTTAATTCGTAATTATTAAAAAATATTAATTAATGTTGTTGAAACCTAAAATATTTTTACTTTATTTTCTACAATATTTCTAATTAATGCTACCATTTTGACCAACTTGTAATAATTAAAAATCTATAATAAATAAGAATATTGTAGTAAAGTGATATTTTTAACTATTTTTTTAAGATAAAAACTGCATATTAGAATAGGACGAATAAAAAAAAATACAAAATTATAAAAATGAAACGGATGGAATAATTGTTAATTTATTTTAACAACTATTTTAGGCAAGTATTTATGGGTGTAAGGTTATATTTAGTTCAATAAAAAATAAATAAAATAAAATAAAAGAGTGGGGAGACAGTGGAAAACAACAGGGAGAGGATATTGATGAAGGCGACAAGAAAGCGACATTTGAAGTTGGGTTTGTCTAGTGCTGAATGGCTGACGTGGGTCCCCCTTTCTCTCTCCTAATTAACTGCTCTCATTTTCCATTATTGCCCTGCTCTTGGTTGTATGTCTGTTAAATCATTATAATATTTACATTTGCCATCTTCATATATCTGAATATTTTAGTTCATATCCTGACTTTTCGGTCAACCCAGGGATATTTCGAATGCTTTTGGTTTTCAAAATCAATTTTTTAAAACAAATTTGAAATTTTGATTCTAAAAATGGTATAATCTAATTATTTAATAAATACATTTTAAAAATTAATGTAATAAGTATATATGAACTGAGGAGGGGGATAGAGAGATGACGCACCTTCAAAAAAATATATATACAACTTCTTATATAACTGGGTTCCTCATACAAGGAAATCTTGAATTCGTTATTGTTGATAAGTAGTGTGATATTTAATGAAGTAAGATGCAATAAGTATAATTGATACTATTTCAGTTATCAATGATAGAAAAAATATAAACAAATTTTAAAAATATCTTTAATAATGCTTATAAAAGCAGAAGTTAATTATAAAAAAAATGGTTGCTTTATTTTTTTACCAGATACTTGAGGATATAATTTAAAAAATATATATATAAATGTGTTAAAACAAATATTAAACTATGCCTAACTAGTCCCCTGTCTGAGTCAAATATGAGTTGACTCAGTATTTGATCACACCACCACCTTCCGTTACCGCCACAGCCATTTTTAGCTACTACTAGGTCACAGTATCGTCCTAATTACATTTATCAAAATTGGAACATCTCTCGCCAAAATATTGAAAACGAGGGGCTCCAAATATATTAGTGTTGGCCAACCAGGGAGGCATTGGGGTTCGACAAAACGAGGAATTGGATCAAGAATGGCCATTGCTAAGTTTTTGAAGGAAGAGAAAAGAAGAAAAATATGTTATTTCTTAAAAAAATTGTATATACGATTGAGGATATTACAAGGTCATTGGACAAACATGAAGAGTAAAGCGTAATATTAGAACCTTGTGGGATAAAATGTAATAGTTAGATATTTTCTGGGAGAAGTTGTAATTTACCCTAAAATATATTTAGTCATGGCAATCATAGCCGTATGCAATATTATTGCTAACATTGGTCATACAATCATCATTAGCTACCGCTATCTTTCCCACGCTTGGTCTCACCTTAAAATTATATATGTAACAAGCAAATAAGTTGTTACCCTTTTTATTGAAAACGGGCTTTGCTAATTCATCAAGATGGATTTATTATTTAGTTTCATAATTTTTTTGATAAATAATAAGTATTGGGATGATATAGAAGCACAGAAAAATGAAGTTATAAACAATTTACTTTTATTGCAAGCTGTTTGATAACTTACAATAACAGTTTCGAATGGTTACAAAATCTAGACTGAATAACAGTACAACCTACTCATAATGTTGAAAAAAATAAAAATAAATAAATAAATAAATACTCTGTTGGTTCTGAACCATTTGCTTCAATTGGCTTTTACCATTTTATTATTATAAGACATTATGGTTTGCAACTTCTATCAACTGCTACTATCTATCTCTACCTTTGATGTATCATTGGGTTTAGTCCAACGGCTAGTGTTAAGTCAACATTAAAAATTGTTTTACCGCCATTTTATTTCCTGCCCACTACCATGCCTCATGTCCCACGTTGACTCATCATTTATGCAATTCGTAATCGTCTTATTATGCAGTTTGTACACATATTATTCATTTTGCCATTGAATTTTGGCTACCTTAGTAATTATAATATTATTAATTAATGAATGAATAACTAATTAATTAACATTTTTACATTATCAATTAAAATTGATGATTAGAAATTATCGTATAAAACCTTTATTTAGGTTTTTACATAATAAAATATACTTTTATTTAATTTTATCATAATAAAATTAATCTCATAAAATTATTGGACATAAAGATATATAAATTTAAAATTAAATAAATTTTAATAGCGGGGGCTATGCGGCAGTCATTTATGTAACCTCTGCAGAACATCTGGTCGTTAGATCAAATATTAAAAGTTAAAATTATAAAATATTAATTTCGATTATTTATTTTTAATCTAACATTCAGCTCAGAGTACCTGGTTTTGTAAAATTTCACGTATGTATTATTATCATCTAATGTGCCATGCGCCTTACAGGACCCATGATGAGTCCATGGCCCCCGCGTCAATTTTACCTAATAAATGCATATTTTTGCATTTTAAAAAAATATAGATATTTGAGAAATTACAGTTAGTTGGTTACAATGTGAAAGCTAATTTACATGCCAAAAACTGGACTTTAAGTTTAAATACATGATTTAGCAAATTTTACTTGATTTCAACTCTTTATTTTGCAGCCATTACAAATTCGAGGTATAGTTTGCAGTTTAACATTTTTCAAGCTTATTTTGTTGTAGCTTCTAACAACTTGAGTTTTTTACAAACACATACTATCTAAAAATAAAATATATGTTTGAAATTTCCAAAAAATAAAAATAA
>MKEJ01082083.1:0-14448 GCA_001753735.1 Embelia ribes | reverse complement strand
TCATCTTTTGATTTTAAATAGGATCTATGAACAAGATCTAACCAAAAGTGTTTGTTGTTTGGAGACTTATGATTTAATATCTGATTTAGATCTTGAATCTGTTTAAATGACTTTTGAAGATTCGAGGCAAACAAAAATTCATGTGTATGATGACGTGGCAGTGTCAAATTCGTAATGAGATGCACATGTTTATAAGTGAGCGTATGTTGTTTGGATTGGTATGATTTAATTTCAATCTTGATTTCTGTGAAAATCGTAGCCAAACATGATTGCATGTGCATATGATGACGTGGTGATGGCAATTTTACTATTTTGAGGCACTTTATCGTCTGTATTATTTAATTCTGAATTGAGAATGCTTGCCATTTAGGAATGTACTTGTGTAATTAAGGTTGTGTAAAATAACTTGTTTTTACTTGTACTAATGATATACGTATAGAAAATCATGGAGATAAGCAATACAAAAACATTTAAAGTGACATCCTGCATGTTGATCTTTTGCTTTTAAATAGGATCAAAGTATCTTGACCATTGGTGTTTTTATAGTTCCTATACGTGATTTTTTGTATGTGAAACATTTTTCTTTTACTTTTGTTCTTGGTTCTGGTAATCTTTTGTTCTCATAAATTTTTGATGAGTTTTAATAATAGTTTGTGTTAATCTATGTTTTGTCTAATAAGAAATTAAGTTCTGTTTTTCACATCAGAAGGCAGGAAAAATGTTTTTTAGATGTGAAGCTTAATTAATGTGTTAGATTTGCTTTTGAAAGGAATAGTTTCAACAAAGTTTGATAGTTGGTTTGAAGTGTTGGAAAATTGTCTCGACGAAAAAAACTTTCAATTGTACCCATATTTGTCTCGAGACGAAGATTGTTTATGTCTATAATCCCCTTAGTGATATCAATGTTGAACTGGAAAGTGGGTGGCGTAATAGGCTACATTACGCATGACTGCATGTGTCTGTCTTTAATATAACTGTGGGTTCTAAGGAAGTATGATCCTAGCCTGCAGAATGGCATTTTTGTTCCGGGCCAGCTTTGTGTCGTTATGCATCAACCTTGTTTTGTTATTGCTAGTTATGTTGTGCTTTCTAGTGGTTCAATTCATATGGGACTCAACTTTTAAATTTTTGGATATGTTTTTTCTTTTTTGGGACGGCCAGATGTGTGGTGGTGGCCCACAATGTACTTAGGTAGTTATTCAAATGTGCAGATTAACTATTTCTTTGTTTTTGGGATTAGATTCCATTTGGAGTTTGTAAATTTTTTATTCTGCAGCTTTTTCAGTACTATATATCTATCGTTAGAACTCCTTTTTCCCAACATTTATTTGTTACCTAGATTGGGAATAAAGCCCGAAGTTCATTGAATTTCAGGTTTTGAATGCTTATCCATTATTGGTTGCTGTCATTTTTATGCAACACATTAATTTCCTTATTCTTGATCTGCTTTGATTTGAAATGAGCCTTCCATTGAATTATTTTGTCGTCATAGAAGCTGGCAGGGATGGCAGAGTCTGCAAATCAAGGGATTGCCGGTCGCAAATCTCATCCACCGCTCAATGAGAGGATACTTTCATCAATGACCAGAAAATCAGTCGCTGCACACCCTTGGCATGACCTTGAGATAGGTACATAACTTCATGTAAATAGTTTTAGGCATGTGTGTATTCCTTCTTTGATTGATATAAATTAATCTTATGGTTTCTAACTCTCTCTAAAATTGTCTGCAGGTCCTAAAGCGCCAATAGTTTTCAATTGTGTAAGTACACTGAACTTTATTTAGCTCATTTATTGTCTAATTTCTATCTGTCAGGCTCCATTTGAATATACGTGGATTTCAAATCAATAGGGATTTGGGATGAAATATAAAGGAGATGTTGTATTTGCGTTAGGGAGACAGAATTTTGTAATCCCATTGATCACATAAAGTGAGTTGATATACCAAATTTTTATTGACCTGGGTTAGGGTTTAGCCAATTTTAAGTTTTCCTCTAGGAGCAAAGAAAGAAATCCTATAATAGACCACGTGTCTCCACTTTTTATTTCTTCAATATGGAGGTATTTTATAGAGAAAGTACAATAAAATATTTAAACCAAATTGTGGTCTGAATCTTTAACTTGGTCGTCTAATAGATAACCTTAAAACGTTGTTCTGAAATATTTGGATAATTTCTGCAGGTGGTGGAAATCCCGAAGGGAAGTAAAGTGAAGTATGAACTGGACAAAAAAACTGGAATTATCAAGGTAATTTTTGTTGCTAGGCTTACATTTTATTGCGCTTCTTCCCCTTTCTTTTTTTGTAGCATAAAATTTTGTGTCTATCTTTGCTTGTTTGCAGGTTGACCGTGTACTTTACTCCTCAGTTGTTTATCCACATAACTACGGCTTCATCCCCCGTACACTCTGTGAAGACAATGACCCAATGGATGTCTTAGTTATCATGCAGGTATTTTTTTTTTGTCTTTTTCACATGTCCAGAGATCACAGAATATAGATTATTAACATTTTAGTGTCGCACCCAATATTTTTGAGCTCTGATGCATTTTAATGTAGTTAAATAATGGTTTACGAAAGATAATTTTGAACTTGTGACTAAATCTTTAAATGTGACTGCCATTCCCATTCATTTGCTTGTTGGTTCAGCATTACAGCATTAGCGGCCTTTTGTGCATACCTTTCATTCTATGCTTTTAATCCAACATTTTCAGTCATATTGGAAATGGTATTAAGTACATTTACTGGTAATTCAAATGCAAATTTCTCGTTAAACAATTTTCTCATTTAAGTACTATTTAAGCAGTTCGTAATCTTTATCACAATTGAAGAGAACCCTGGCAATTAATACTTATTACTAGCAGTGATCCATATATATACAGGAACAAGTTCTTCCAGGCTGCTTTCTTCGAGCCAAAGCAATAGGCCTCATGCCTATGATTGATCAGGTATGTACGATCATACACCGGCAAAAGCAGCACATAGTCTTTTGCAGATGTATGTAACCCTGGTCTTCAATATAGGGTGAAAAAGATGATAAGATAATTGCGGTGTGTGCTGATGATCCTGAATACCGACACTACACCGATATCAAGGACCTGCCACCACATCGGTTGGCGGAAATCCACCGCTTCTTTGAGGACTGTATCCCACTTGATTTATTTTTTTTTTTTCATTCATAGCTGTTTACTTTTGCTTAATGTCTGTCACACGTAGTCTGTTTACTTTTTCAAAGCATCTTTAAATCTAGAAAAATTAGGATGTGCACATCATGCGTGCAATGAATTTTGCTATCAATGTCATTCTTCTTCATTAGCTTACTATTGCATGATTAACCCTTTGCAGCAATGGAACGCAAGTTATTCTTCTTATGATTGTATGCTCCTGTGATTTTGTTCCCTTTAATACTACCATTGTACAGATGAAGTTAGTTTTCCTTAATGCATAAATAGACAAGAAAAATGAGAATAAGGAAGTTGTAGTCAATGATTTTCTGCCTGCTTCAGACGCCTATGCAGCAATTCAGCATTCCATGTAAGTGGTAGACTCGTTTCTGCTTTCTTTCCGTTTATTCCTTTATATGCTACTGAGTTTACAATCCATTGGATGGGTATGATTTGTGTTGCTGATACTTCTGCCAATTCAATAAACAGTTGCTTTATACTTACTCTGCAAACTTGTATATGAACTATCATTTTACGAATTGTAACTAGACTGAATTGTTTGTTTATAACTTCAGTAATCGCAAGAAGCTATGCTTAATCTTGACCAGTTTCCCGAAGGAGAAAATATTTTCCAAAATTTCAGGAGTTTCTTGAAAATGCCATGTAAACCATTAGTTTTCAGAACAGCTACACTAAATTTTTCGTCTTGTCCTAATCCTGTGTTTTGTTTCTACCATGTTAGGGATCTCTATGCGGACTACATTGTGGAGAGCCTGAGGCGTTAATTGTGCTTCTTCATATCAGGCGCATCTTTGAACTGCTATTCTCTCTTTGCATTAGCCTGCAGAAGGATTGTCTTTGTGCTTTTTGGTATTTTCTTGATGAAATATGTAACCTAAATTTGTCATATGATGGCGAAAAGTAGACTTTAAGACTGTTAGTTGTGTGCTCATACATGTCTCTTGGCAAGTTGGATATAACATATAGTTGTCAAATTGCTGATAACAAATTGGGTAAAATTTATGCAGTTGTCTATCCTTACATGTTAATATGAAGTGGTTTACAATCTTGGGGCTTATTTGATATTCAATTTGTTTCACTTTTCCAATGTATTATGTTCCGCGCAAATGAAAAGATTTGTGTGTGTGAACATGGGAAAAATAGTTTCTTTATGTTATCTCTGAATTCTTGTTATGGTTTTCTCTAATAGCTTACCAGGCTTGACATGGGCGTATGAGTTTGCCGAGGTGGGCTGTGGGCTATAAATCAACTTCATAATTTTTTTGGATCAATTTTTTTTATAATTTTAGTTTTAAATTTATAACTTATGATTATTATTTTTAAGTAAGTTTATCCACCTTCGTAAAATTTATACTTATGTGCTTTGAATCCATTCCGATTTTTAGATTAACTCTAGACAGTTGTAAGGTTAGGGGCCTTCGGTTATCATATGAAATGCTATATAGAGATTGAATGTAATAAGGTATGGTGCATAAACTTGAAAAATAGCATCAAAGGGTTTCTGTTGGCACCATGGATTTTGCTAGTGTAATGAAACATGATAGTAAAATACTCTCAAAATAGGCCACTCTAATTAAATAATCGCTTTAGATATACAAAACAGATACAAATTTTATTCGTAATTTGCATTGTGATGCATCACAAATGTTCGTCTTCGATTCGTGTAGCTCGAAATAGACCATTCTAATTGATTAGTCCGTCCCGTTGGATACAAGTGATGTTAACAACACCCTCCTCACAATTTCCACTTGTCGTCCACGGTTGCCCGTAACCTGACCTGGTTACACGTGTCAGCACCTGCCCTCCCCACTTGCAAAACTCCATGCAACCACCGGTGACTTTATCTCTCCACCTCCTCAGATTAAACCCTCACTCCTGATCCAAACATAAACCCTTTCCCTCATCTGCCTCCGCAAACCTCTCTCTCTCAATCTCTGTGATGGCGTCCTTCAGCAACACCCCCAACTTCGACAACCTCCTCCTCCAATCCCTAATGGGCCGCCACCAGCTCCGCCCCCAGAACCCCGCCGCGTCACCCTCCTTCCTCAACCAAACCCTAGAAGACATCCTCTTCGACAACCTCAACCTCGGCCTCTCCGAAACGTCCGATGACGAAAACGACGCAGCCAACGACAAATCCCAGCTCGCGAAAGAGGAATCCCGGCTCGAAAAAGAGATTATCCGAATAATTCTGTCTGGAAAGATTGAAACCCTGAAACCCAATTCGGGCCAGGCTGTTACGATCAACGACCACCACATCTGCGTCGGCTTTCATCAGGAGGCTGATGATTCGGGGTACCGGGTGTGGGAGTGGCACGGGCATATAATGCTCTTTGATGACGAGAACGGATATTCACCCGAGTACATTTATGGGAATTACTTTGAGAGGGTGAGAGATAGGGGGGTTCAAGTTCGAGAGGTGGTTGAAGAGAAGGGAGTTGCTGTTGAGGAGGTGGAGGAGAAGTTGGGGAGTTTAGGGTTGAGGGAGTTGATTGGGTCGGGAGATGATTCGGGTAATGGGCGGATACTTCATCGCAATCTCAATGCTGGATCCCCCAGGTCATTGTTGATTCAATGTTGTTTTTGATCGGATTTTGTTATTGAATTGATCTGTTTTTATTGTGTGTTCATTTCTCTCATGGTTTGACAATGCTTTGGTTTTTATCTACCTGATTTGTATGACCTTAATAGGAGAGGGAGAGAGCCGTAGAAAATGATCGTTTCTTCGGTTTGTTTTTGCGTAGTAACGGTGATGAGAAGCAAATAATTTTTAGTCGTTTTCAAATAAGACACATGAAATTCATGTGAAACAATTGGTCGGTTTTATCTTTTGTTCATTATTAACGTGATTTAATTTGGAGGGACGGGTTGGCTTTTTGGTCTGTTCTTTATGATTAATTGTTATTAGTAGCAAATGATCTTGTGTCCTATCAAGGGTATTTTGTAAATTATGTGACTGTGTTTGGTTTTTGATGGTTCTGCTTTTGTTGTTTTTTCGTTATTGACATGTTGAACGCTATGGTTGTTGTCCATGGAAGGAAAAAAGTTTCAAAATAGAGAAGTAAAGTGATTGTAAGAGAGTGACAGATTGGTTCTTTGATTTGTTCTTTCCGAGTGAGAGTTTATTAGAAGCAAATGATTGATAAAGTAGTGGAAGTTCATTATTTGTCTATTTTGAAGGATTAACTAAATTGAAAAGAAAGCTAGAAGAAGCATTAATTTTGATTTTTTCCCATCCCCTTTCTACCCTAATCGCAATATGAATCTAGGTACCCGGGTATCGATTGAGTTAATGTCACTCTCAGTTATGATTGCTACTTACTAGAATCGTGCGATTGTGCTTTGTAATTGAATGCATCTCTTTTTGGAGTTTGTTCAGTGGCTGCAATCATGCTGTGTTTGTCATCAATGGAAGAAAAAGACTTCGAGAGAAATTAGAATGTAATTTTGAGAAATCTTGGAGGGAGTTGATGATTGAGCTATGTTGGAAATCATGTGATAGTGTTTTGTGATACAATGTGTATGGGTTTGTATTTGTTCATTGTAGATATGATGCAACTATATGTTTTATGTATGGATAGAAAAGATAAGAGAAGAGGAAGTGTTTGTGAGAGAAATTTTGGCCAGATGTGTTGGTTCTTCTGGTTTTTCTTGTGAAATATTATTGAAATCTAATGATTTCTATCCATTCCAATTAAGGAATGTTGAAAATCATGAGATAGTGTTTCGTGATGTGATGTGTCTGTTTCTGTTATTTTTTTGTGTCTAACATTGGGCTATGTTGGTACATATGATATGAGAAGACTTCAGTATGAAAGAGAGAGGGGAAGCACGACGACAAGATTTTTGGAGGGGGTTTGTCCCGTTTTTCTTGCCAACTAAAAGTGATAAAAACCAAATGATTGTACTGGTTTATATTTAACGAGAAGGGAGGTATACTAGATATTTGATTTTTTAGAAGGATATAAAAGAAGTAAAGAAATTAGAGAAGTTTACTTTTCCCTTTCGTCCTCCAGCATTAAAAACTGAAGACAGAAATGTAAGTATAATATAGATTCGACCTATTCCAAAAAGAATGTTAAGAATCTGTGTTTGTTAATTTCGATTTCTTAATTCTACATTTGTGGGTCCTGGTGCAGCTTTTGGTAAAAATATGATTGCTGTAATGTTGTTTCTTTGGATATTTCTTTCGATATCAAATCTTTCCAATTGAATATGGACACGTCCTATCAATGTTAACGGTTGTGTCTGGCTCTATCCTTGTGAGATTCAGTGGAGATTGTTTAGATTGATGGCAAATCTTTTATGCCATTGAGGATTCTGCTTTCACTGTCCATCGAATATGAGCGTGTCAAGTGAGTTTTCTTTTGCTTTTCTTGAATTTTTTTGGTGATCTTAATATTTTAGATGAAAGACTCGTATTGGTAAATTCTTGGTTTATATGTGTTAAAGGTTTTCCTACCTTTATCAGCGTCTTATATAATGTTTTTTTTTTTTTTATTAACGAGAGAGAATTCAGTGAAGCTTGAGAAAATACTTTGTGCCTTTCGTTAGCATTTGCGGGAGTAGTCTACGGTGGGATCATGTTGATGTCACTACCGAAAGTGGTGCCATGACTGATGAAATACTTCATCATTTTATATAATATGAACAAGTTAGCAATTTAAGCTACACTTAACAATTGTATGAATTCGGGTGTTAACACGAGCTTTATGCTTATAGACTGTCAATGCTAATGTCGTAAAGTCTGTACTTTTGATTGCTGATGATAGCATCCTACAACTTTTTTTTGTGTGTGTTTGTTTTAAAAGTTACAAAAGATAATATTAGAAACGACATCATGGGGGAAAACCCTTGCTTAATGAACTCGACTAAAAAACATTTGCTTCTGTGCTATTATGAAGTGGATGATATGACGAGACTTTTGTTGCACCAGACCAGACATGTACTTTGCTCTTATATTTAATGCATTGTGGCAATGCTAAAGGCCTCGACACATGTGGCCATTTGACGAAAATCACCATTTTTAGGGTGCTGAAACTTGAAATCATCTAGGGACATTTGTTATTGTGTAGACACAATCATTTTACATATGATCGGGCACCTAGACATTTGGATGATGCCATGTAGGGACGTGTCCCTTTTTGCGCTTTGCCTATTCGCCTCGACTTTAGACCCATGAAACAATTTTTCCGTTCTTGTTTGATTGATACACGACACTAAATATAGATGCGAGGTACTTCTCTAAACTTGTGATTTCTTTATGTGAATCTATCACATGGTTAGAATCTTTGTTTATTTGATTGAAAGATGGCTTTCCTTTTGAGTTTGTGTTTTTCGGCTTGGTTGCTTTCCCCTGCTTATCTCTCTTTTTCACAATTTTCAGGTTCTAGTTCAGCCCTGTGAAATCTGGCAAAGGAAGACATAGGATATCAAGAGTTATGCCGCATGTTTGTGGGGCCAATACTTCAAGCTTTTATCCGAGCTGTCTTTCCTTGATCACCTTTTGGTACTCGAAGAAAATCAGTTCTTCTTTCATGTTTTAAAGTTCAGATGTGAAGCGAATCGGTATAGAATTTAGAAAGGGCATTTGACATGCTTTGTGAAAGGTTTTTGCTCTCAAATGAGCAATATTTGGGCAAACTTTGTTCCCCGATGTGTCTTGGTGACATTGACATATTTTCGTGTTATTGTGATATATGTCAACTTTTGCATTTAGTTGGTGCGAAAAAAAGTCCTGCCTGTTAAAATTAGGCCTCAGGCGAACCATTCTATACTTTTATGCTACGCTTGGTGCAAGTATTTCTTGAAGAAAATGTGATTGAAAAGTAAATGTTCTTGCATGTATGATTTTTTGTAAAGAAATTTTACTTTTCATACATTTCCTCTCTAGAAATCGTTGTACTAAAGGGAGCCTTAATGTGTGCGTTGGGGCCGGTATGAAGCTAATTTAACTATAGCCCAGCTCAATCCTCGCCGACTTGGTGCATGACTTGATATTGAGCTTGTTTATAGAGCTTGTTCAGTAAGTAGACCGAGTTAAAATCCTAACAAACCTGAATTTTGCTCTAATCCCTTTTACTTTACTGAGTTTTGTGAAAATATTGATTTCATTCATGCTGGTTTTAATAGGCTTTTTTTGGCCTGCTTTGGATATGAATACTGTTCGCCATTCCCCGGTCACTTGAGTTTGTAAAGGAGGAGGAATCATTTGCTTTTGGGGAGCTTGAACTTCAACTGTGAATATGCATTAAACCCTTAATTTTATTTATTTTGGTACAAAGGAAGATAAAAGAAAAGCTAAGGCCTAACGAACGAGCAGCCTAGCATATCATCAATAGCAAAATCAGCGACTTCGCCTGGAGGATTCCCCCATGGTTGGAATTCTTCCAATTGTCGTGCGCCAAGTTTTGCAAGAGTGTCTGTGCTTCTATTTCCATATCTATGCGTTAAATTCATCGCGTTAAACACTTAATTACACATAGCTTTCGTCGAATAACGTATGTAGAACTGTTATCTGTTATTGCTGGCTTGTTTAGGTATTTGAATACTTCCCTAAGTATTAGATGCATTTGCAGTTATTGCTTCATTAAACATAGTAATTAAATAATCTCGACATGTTACATGAGGAAATTTTGTACATTACTTTATTTGATTTTCTGCACATTGTCCCTCACAAGTTATCCAAAACCAATTTCCCACTAATACGAATTGGTCAAACTCCCCCTCTTTACACACCTCTTTTCCTTCGATCTTACTCTTTTTATAAGATTTTTATATTATTTACGTAAATCGAGGATTTATTAAGATTAATCTCCTTTTTTTCATTTCCATCTTTTCTATTGACAAAAAATAAACGCAAAAAAAAGGAAAACTCCTTTGATGTAGTCTTTCTCTCTCAATTGTAACCAGTGTATATCCTCCATCTTCAATTTTTATAAATCATATATAGATTATTTGTACATCACATAATCAGGAAAAATTATTGGACACTATAATGTCAAAAATTATTTTGACTAAATCTAAAGTAGATAAATTATTATAAAGTCCAAATTCCCGTGTGTAATTTATCATAACCTAAAAGCGAAAAAGTGATATAAAAAGGGGATTTTATGACTCTTATTCTCGCTCTCACGTGGCCAACGTTGACTGCAGATAAACCTTGTCCTTGTGAAAATGTGGGCGACAACTGGGGGAGCATGGAATAATTTTCTTGTCCAAGATGCTTTCCATAGCGAACGTTATGGCTTATATGGAAGTCAAATGATTGTTTTGAAAATTGTAATCCAAAATGTAGATTAAATGGTAGCAATATATTAATATTGTTGGCACTAAAAAGTCATAACTTGAATATTTTTATAGATCAAGTTATAACATATATTCTTTTATTGTAATACGAGGGTCACAGGTTTGTATATTGGAAACGGCCTCTCTGAAAATAAGGATAAAATTTATGTACATTATATATATACTAGTAAGACAACACGTGCATTATACGTGATAAATAGCTATTTAAATTCAATAAGTAATAATCTTTGATGTTCATGTAAAATGGGTTCGTTTGAATTTCTACTACGACCTAAATATAATTTTCTATCATACAAAATCATAATTTGGGTATTCAAATTGTCTAATGTTTATATTTTCCATTATTACTTTCACTCTCTCTTTTTGTATCGAACATTTATCTAACTGATACTTAGTATTAAAATTCATTTGTAGTATGTTGTATAAATTTTTATACCAACATAGTTAATAGTAATTAAATTTTTTTATAAGGAAGCAGAGTGAACTTATATAAGTAAAATAAATTACTTTTTTCTACTAAACCATTGCAATGTCGTGGTAGTGTCCCAATTAATTTGGAGCCACAAATTGACTTCATATTACTTTCTTTGACTCTTTTTAGTATCATTTCGACTAAACTTGTAAACTAAAAGCATTAATTTTTTAAAATATTTTAAAACACATTAAAGAAAATAAAACAAATTAATTGATTAATATTGATAAGTTTAAACTTTCAGCCTATAAATGTAAACTATCAAGGATCTTAAAATAAATCTTCAAAAGTATACTAAAGCAAATAGTTGAATATGAGAAAGAAAACATAATTAAAAAAAAAAAAAAATAAATAAAACTAAATTCAAGCACAAATGTGAAGTGATTCAACAAAATCTTAACAAAAATAGAGAGAACATGTATACCTACACTTGAATTACTCATTTATAAGATAAATTATTTTCCGATTAAGAACTAAGCAATATAAGTTCCCAAATTCCAATTCTAATTAATAAAGAAAGATAAGTAAATGGATATACCTCAAATAACCAACATTTTACAATAATGGACATATACAATTGCATTTGTAATAGATAACTAACATTGGAATTAGAAAGTTACATGAAATAGTGGGATGGTATAAGATGGCTAAAATTTTTTTTATATACACAAGAAAATAAATCTCTTTACCAATAAAATAACAAGAATTATTGCTATAATGGAGTAAATAAAGAGCCAATACGTTATGGCAGTATTCATTTATAAATCAATAAATAATTTAAGTTCATTTACAATTGCATTTATTTATTGATTTGTTTATTTATAATTATGTCATTTCATTTAATTTTTGAAATTAAATTTTTAGCAATTCTAGAGGTTGAGTATGATATTTTAGAAATGAAAAATGATTGAAATTAGGAGAAGAGTCGGAGGCTAGTTGAGCTGTAACCGCATCGATTATATAGCCCTGGCCCTCATTGAAAAATTGAACCCCTCTTTCTCTGAGTAACATAGCAATCCAATTTATTTTCGTATTTAAAATCCACCGTCCTGATTTCCACCCTTGACTAATTCTCTTTTAAAATTAATTAATTTTCTTTACTTTGACCTTTGAAATAATTGACTTTATCCACCCCACTAAAATATCACAGCCCTCTGACTTTCTCATTCTTCAACCTATAAAACCCACAATATTCCCCTATCATAAGCCACAAACATATTCCAATAAGTTTGTATTTAGAGTAACGTATATTCATTTTTTCCAATGAGTAGCTCCGATGAAGCTAGCAGCCCGAGTGCATCGAATCAGAAATACAAAGGTGTGCGCCGCAGGAAATGGGGCAAGTGGGTGTCGGAGATCCGGGTACCAGGAACTCAAGACCGGCTGTGGCTCGGATCCTACTCCACCCCTGAAGCTGCTGCTGTGGCACGCGACGTGGCTTCCTACTGCCTCAGGGGACCTCCCTCTGTCAAGAAACTCAATTTCCCTCTGACACTTCCAGCTGGTGTCCAGACTAATCTATCGCCGAGGTCTGTACAGAAAGCGGCATCAGATGCTGGCATGGCTGTTGATGCGCAGTTCATAACGGGGCAATCAACAGGAAGTCATAATGCTGGGAATAATATCATAAATGTGACTCAAGAGGTGGAACGTGCAAATTGGCAAAGTGGAGAGGCAAAAGGGGAAGATTTGAATATTTCGGTTGATGACTATCTATGAGTTGTTGCCGTGCTATCATGAATATTGACGAGTGCCTGAGCAGGGTAGTCTTAGCCAAAGCACCAGCCAATGAATAAATATATAATTATAGCATATAATTTGGTATATTCATTTGCCACATTGAAGAAAATTGTGGCTGCATTATGTTTGAAGAATGTCTACTTGATTGATCTTAATCACTAAGCATGTTTCGTCAAATCATTATTATAATTAAATATTAATATTTTAAGCTGTTGAGACTTGAAGGTTGTAGAAATAGATGAAATGCATGGTCACTCGCAAAATCATATCCTACATCTTATATGTTTTTCTCCTCTCTATCTCTAATAACAAATCAAATTTCTTTTTATTCTCTCTCTCTCTCTCTATATATGTTTTCCCCTTTCATGCAATCACATTTTCTCTCACTAAAATTTTATTTCTAGAATCATTCTCTTAAAATAAAAAGTGTCAATTTAGTACATATTATTTTCCCCCAATGTAATTCGTAATGCAGAAGTATTAGATTCGTAATATAGAAGTACTTGATCCAAAGAAAAATATAAAATGACTCAACTCACATAATTCAATACTACATTTTAATTCCATTCTTGAAATCATTTTCAAGCTTCCATATCTTAATCATAACACTTTCAAAACCACACGTGTCCACGCTTTTCCACACCAACACATTTCTACACATTAAAAGCTTTGCTTTTTAAATCTCTGCACTTGAATTCATTTTCAACGTTTTATTTATTTTGAAAACATCACTTTCAATTTACTTTAAATAATCCATACTTTCACGTACCCTGAATGCTACAAATGAATATAATCGAGAAGCTACACTACATATGCTTGTACTCATAACATTAAAAATAATACCAAGAAAATTATAAAATAAGCATAAACCAAACATAAAAACAAGTCACATCGCACACATGTCGAGACACGCATATATAATCAAGCTTAGATTGTTATTTGGTAGTCTACTCATATCTTTATACCTCACGAAGCTACACGGGATGCTATACAAGAAAAGCCCCAATTAAACGTCCACTTCACCCCACGTTTTGAACTAGAAAGCGAGTCCGGATAGTCACGAATCAAGGTATAAAGATGTTCCATACTAGGTGAGGAAAAAGAAAAATAACTTTATTTTGACGTACATTAAGTGCACGAAAATCAAGACAAATTAAACAAACAAGACATAAGACGAGACTTACATCAAAATAAAGTTACTGTAACAAGGAAGCGAAATATCCAAAAATATTTGATGTACGAACTCCCGAAATAGATGATATCAAACCGAGAAGTGTCTAACCCCTCTTTCACCATTCACCACACTCTCTCACTCTAACTTTCCCTTTTTGCAAGAAATAATGGAGAAATGGCTCAAAACGCATTTTAAAAGTCAAAAAGAGTGAGACCTATGCTATCTATTGCATCCAACGATCTTAAATAGCCTATCCATAGGTTGTCCGCCATTAGACACTCTTTAGATACAAGAAAACACTTAGAAAATTTTTGAATTTTTAGCCAAAGTCACAAACCCTGGAACCATATATTCACCAACTTGTTTGATGGCTCAATCCATCGGACATACTGTCAGACGTTTTGTTTTCTGCCAACAAAGATTAACTTTCAAATCTTATTTTATACATATACAACATACCTATATGTATACCCTATACCATATATACATTCCACCACTAAAATACATACACATATACTACCACATATACATATACATGCAACACATACTCTCATACCCTTAAACACTTACACACA
>MKEJ01082082.1:0-22650 GCA_001753735.1 Embelia ribes | reverse complement strand
CTCACTCTATATTCTCCATTTCTTGTACAATTCTCGTGTCTTTTTTCTGATTTCTCCTAATCTTCACTAAAATCCCTAAATGAATCCAATTATAGGACTATACATCAATATGACAATATATATATATATATATATATAGAGAGAGAGAGAGAAAGGCACCGCACCACCACCGAGCAACGAGATCCGGAGAGAGGAGCTGGAGAGAGGAGATCCGCCGCACCGGCCACCGAGCAACGAGTGAGCGACGCTGGGTTGGTGCTAGAGAGAGATCTGGGTTTGGGCGTTAAACTGAGAGTGGGGGTGATCACAGGGTTTGTATTTTTTTAGAATAATAATAATTAATAATAATAATTTAAAAAGGAAAGGGTGTTTTCGTAATTGCACCAAGGAAAGGGTGTTTTCGTAATTGCACCAAAGGAAAGTGGAAGGACAATAGATGCCGTTATAATCCAAGGACTCGGTCTGGTGGTCAAATAATCGATATTTATTATTTTAGGTATGGGGTGGGTAGTTTGACTTATATGTGTTACACTTGGGGCCATATCTGGTCCGTGTTGAGAATTATCGTGGGTGCGGGACACTGGACCTTGTAAACTAGTCAAACGGCACAAGCCGATGGAAATCACAGATTAAATAAATAATAAATAAATAAATAAAATAAAAGATGCTATTATAAAATCAAAATCAGACTTAAAATGTTCATTTGGATGTTAAATTATTGTGGAAATTATTATTTCATGGTCATTGCTTTTTTTAGATGATGCTAGCTACACCAGTTTAAGTAGAAGTTCTATGCTTTTCTTTTGTTTTATGTTGTATAAGAGAACAATCTATGTTCAATCTCATCTTTCACTTTATAATGCAGTAATATCAGCTTCTCTATTCTCAATTTAATGTTATTTTTTTCTCTCCGGATAAAGGCATCATGAATTTTATTTGCATATTGTTTTTGTGTAGCATGGTCGTGGGTGGTACGAGTTCGACGATAACCATGTTTCCCTTGTTAGAGAGGACCAGATCAAAACATCGGCAGCTTACGTCCTCTTTTACAGGAGAAAGTAGCAGCACATTTATGAACATTTTAGTACATACATGATAAACAAACCATAGAGATTTTTTTAGGAGATGCCAGCCTCGACACCAAATCAGAAACCTTTCTTCAAGCTTGTAAATACATGGTAGTAATTTATGACTGTACAGAAAATGCATTCAGATATTTTGCATATAGCATCAATGTATAAAAGTTCCTACTTGTTTGCTTGGTTTTGTGTGGAGCAAGAGTTTCATCTTTCCCTTTTCCTATTTTTTCGGTAACAAATTTGGTCAGGTTTGACAACGCTTTCAGTGCGATGCTTGTGCTTTTCCGATGAGAACCAAGTGATGGTTTATAGATAAGTTAGCACTCAGCACCTGCTGCTTCGTTTGGAGTGTTTTAAAAGCTTATTGGAATTGCTTATAAGATGCACAGATGGCTATATGATTCGATTCGATTCTATTTTCTCTGCCGAGGGATAAAATAAAACTGTCCAGTCTTTTGGGATGTTAGTTTCTCGAAAGATAAAAATGCTGAGGTCCTTGGGGGTGTACAGCAACAATGAAAAACAAAAGGAATAATGGTTTCGTCTATACTTTTATTCAACTAAAACGAATACCAACCAAAGTATATGTACTTGTATTCAGCTTGTCGACAATTTTCTGTTTGCCGTTTGAATGTGGTGTTAGTTCCATGTAGCAAGTTTACATAGTTTTCTTGCGATGATTTTTGCTTTGTTCTATATAGTTTTGTAGCGAATTTTGTGCGAACATAAACCTAATATTATTGCTCCAAGTTCTTGTAGATGGGCCTTTGGTTAGACGATGCTACTATTATGGTATCCTCTTCGTCTACAATACAACAGACATCTTCAAATTCTTTGAAGTATTAATCGTGGATAACGGTGAGGATGCTAATACCATTTTCAGCAGCCAAAACATTGTTAAATATCGGATTGCGCTGGAATTTGTTACTTTTAACCACCTAATCAGATTTTCCATTTCCTGCATCGTAATTATATTTCCAAATTCCAGATTTTTTTTTTTACGATTTAGCAACCCGTAGCGTGTTTCCAAAGCGCATCGACTGAATTTTGTCGAACGTATAATCTTTTCACTCAATAGTTTCGCTAGTGGCATGTATTTTTCCTCGCCACTCGTAAATGAATTTAGACAATTATATGAACTTATAAATTAAGTTACAAAGAAATGATTTATAGTAAACATCTGACCATTTACTCTCCCCCCCAAAAAAAAAAGAAGAATATTCATGAGAGTCTGAATTGTACATATTATAACACCCAATTTCCCGAACTACAACTATACATACCCCATGCCAAGCACTAATTTCTGGACCATGACAACTAATCTTCAACCAAACAACGATAGTTGCACTCTATCCTAATATCAATAAGAAGCAAAATACAAGTAACAATTAACAATATAATAAGACACCATTGTAAAAGAAATTTTCACTACTTAACCAGAATTTTGAAAGACTGATTTGAGGCAACAGAAAAGATTTGTGTTTTACCAAGTGCACATCTTAAGAAACCAGAAATAATTTCTGCAAAAAAAAAAAAATACGATGCAAAATTTGTTTAGGCGGCCATTCCCTTGTTTTTGCGGCCCCAAACAGGTGTAGTCTCAATAAGCTTGTGGGGCACGAGACGCCTTTCCATTTTAGAGAGCTTACGGAAGTTGTGGACTTTGAGCTTGGCTATCTTAGCCTCCTCTTCAGCAGTTATTTCCCTTACTACTACCGTAAGTCTACATTCCGGTCTTACTTTAATCCCGCATTTTCCTTTAGCGTGGTAGTTGATTCTCTTCTTGTACAAGCCTTTTCCAACATAAGCCTCGGCTGTAGTACCGGATAACAATGAAACAAGAATAATATTAAAACCAATGTATCTATCGTGATTCGTGGGTATAATTAAAAAAAAAATAATTTATTTTAAAATTAAATATGGTTCAACCAAACCGAACCGGTAAAGTTAATATGAAAATCGAAATTGAACCGATATAACCGAAAATATCAGAATTTTTAATTTTACAAAATCGAACTGAACCGAAAAAAAAAGAATTGAATCGAATGGATTCGGCTAGATTTGGTTTTTTTATTTAACCGGTATATGCTCACCCCTACTTTCAAGACTTCTGTCGCAACTGGCCCCGCCCCCCTCTTTGAGAAATCCAATATTCTTCTTTCCTTAGTCTCAATTTGCAACTCTCATAATATTCAGGTTGATCGTTTATTCATTTTATCCCTAAGAAAAATATGGGAAAGCTGTAACAAATTATTATTCACCAATCACCTTGTAAACCTCTTATAATATTTATCTCACATGCGCAACATATTTCGAAGCCTACCTTCTCCTTTCCCTAACTCGATGTAATGTCCCAGAAATTTCAAGAGCACCATTTTTAGGTCACTGAAGAGTTGAAGTCACAGTTTGTTGGAGTTTGGCAAAGTTGAAGTTCGGCAAATGTAGATAGTTTAGTTTGTCTTGAGATAATATTTAGCTGAAAGTTGTATTGTATTTTTCATGTACCAAAATTTTAATAAAATTCAGACTTATACTTTTTAGAAATGGATTAGCAATGGATAGTAATTATTGTCTTTTGTTTCCTATTTTTACTTTACTCACATCGTCTAGGTCACGGATTAAGGGGCGTGACACTCAACCTCCCGGCAAACCTGCTCGATTCCTATTATAATTTCTTGGCTTCTCCCACCCCCATGTTTTTTCAAGATTAACATTGATGTTGCTTGTTTTTCCTATGATTTAGCTTCAGGTGTTGGGACGCCTTCTGAGAACACTCTGGTGCTTTTATTTTAGGTTTTATGCATCCTTTAGGGACTTGCTCTCTAATTATGGTTGAACTTCAGGCCCTGAGATCTTATATACTACAAACAAATTGTTCTTTCACATGTTTTAATTGATACTGATTCAGCTTTATTATTACAGCTCTTATGCAAGTCCCAGGCCCATCCGTCCCTCCTCAACGCCATGCTTGATGACAGATGGCGGCTAGCCAAGGCATTCTCTTTTGTAGCACTGAATCAAGTCTATATGGAAGCAAATGCAGTAGCAAAGGTCATAGCAAAGGATGCTTCCCACTGTCGGGACAATTTTTATTTATAATGCATCATCCGTCTTTTTGTATGATTAGTTTTTCTTTGACCAAACAGGTAGTAGAATATGAGCCTGAAATTTTGTTACATTAAACGATTCGTCTAATATAATGAAGTATTTCGCTTTGTTCAAATATTGACAATGAAGTCATATATATCAACAATAGGGTCGTGCGAGGGACGCTCACGGTGGCTGAGCCACCTAACAAGGGTGTTGCCACATTTGCACTTTGTGATGCGGGGCATCATAAAGCACTGACTTAGTGGGATATTGATGGTCAATTTGTAAATGACCCGCCGATGATTTGTTTTAATTTTTTTCCCAACTAGTGGAAAGAAATTGAAATTGAATGACTTAAAAGGATATAAAGGTGGTATTTAGTAACTCTAATTCTATGATAAATGCATTATTCTAAAGTTGAAAAATGTCTCTAGCCTGTGTTTATATTTCTTGGCTAATCAAAATTCAAATTCCCTTTCATTTTATTTTTATTATTATTATTATTATTATTATTATTATTATTCCATACCCTTAATCTCCGAGAAATCATATATTCAAAATTTGACTTTAATCTTACCGATAAACTGAAAAAAGTGTTGATTCCATGTTGTCTAACAAAGAGTGCTGGACTTAAAAAAAAAAAAACAAAGCAATAATAATGGGAAGGATTTTAACATCTTTTTCATGTTTTTTTTCATTCTTTTCGGCCATCTTTTCTATCCACCAACCTTGGGACCACGAATAACACCAAGAGTGATAGTAATAGCATAAACTTTTTCCAAATTAATCACATGTTTCTTGGCCATATTGTTTAAACCCCAAATCCACATCACCACTACAAGCTAGCTCATTAACCTGATCACCTCTTTTTATCAATTGAAACCATCCCATCATATTAGTTAAGATTAGATGTGCGCCATTTTATTTGACATTTACCACAAACATTCACAAGTTCATTAGCAACACTGGTCATTTCTTTAGTTTTGAATATGTGATCATTCTAAATAATGAATAACAAACCACGTGACCCATTTGTAGTTCATTTAGGCATATATTAATTTTTTAATGATCGTTCACATTGCCATAGTCCTAAATTTGAGCATGTCAAGTTTATAATAATTATTAGAACAATCTATGAATGGTTATGTCACTTTTCTTAAAAATTAATGAATAGATCCATCACCTTTCAAAAAGTCAACGAGTATTAGTGTTTCATTTCAAACCAAGGGGCCAGATAGTTTTTCCCTAAAAATATGGGTACCTTCACTCAAACTATTGCCCTAATACAAACTACGGACAAAGGGCAGCGGAATGCCTTGAGATCCAACTGTCAGCTCGCCACTAATACATTTATCAATGTAATAGATGTATTGGCACCGAGCGTGGGCTACATTTTCGGCCAGCTGTTGCCTTAAGGAATCCGGGTCCTAAAAGGACTAAAGTTCCCTTAAGTTTATGTAGAATAGTTCCACATAACACATCTACAGTAGAAGAATAACAGTTTTCAAAGACTAAAGAGTTCAATCCATGTATGGTGAATCACAATTCTGAGGGATTCAACAATCAAAACTAAATCGGAAAGCAGCAGAAACATCAACATGCTTTCGCATCCTTATGTGGGTGCTAAAGTAAAAACAGCATGCCATAATAATGATCATTCACAAAATAAAGAGAACAAAATAAAAAATAAAGCAAAACCAACACAAAAATGTATGAAGTCACAACATTTATTCAAATAACCAGTTTAAATAAAAGTTTTGCCAGGTAAACAACCTGCAACAAGAGGATAATGCTTCTTAAATGCCCTCTTCAACAGGCAGCATGAGCAACCTCGATACCTAAATAGAAAAGCTGACTCGAAATATGACAACATGACGAAAAAACAAACTTTTCAAGTACCAAAACGAAAACAGACACTGTAAAGTTTTAGGGCAGTATAAAAAGTTTAACTATAACATAGAGAACTTATTTTATAATCGACAACATTGCACGAACCATAATACCTTTTAATTCAGCCAAGCAAAGTTGAACGGCGAGCCTACATTCTCATTTTCGATGCTGTCAAAGGCGGTCAACGAATATGCTTTGCACTGATCAAACTGCATAGACGGGACGACAGAGTGATTTATGGTCATGTTTGGTTGGCCAACATTGTTCTTCGCCATCACAGACCCAGGGACATGAAGACTATCATATATCTGCAATGATTGCTGAGCTGCCATTTGATCCGCAATATAGTTTTGGTCCCTATTGTTCAACCCCTTGTTCTGCTGAAGTTTTGTATCAAAGACAGAGAAGAGGTCCGTAATCGACTTCTGTCCCTCTGCAACCCCAGTCCCGGACCCACTAAAGGAGGATAAACCAAACCCATGGTTAAGTGGCGAAGGAGCCGACTTGGGTTGCACAGAGGGGGTGTTGAAGACAGTTGGTGCTTTCTCATTGTTATTTTGAAAGTTTGGAATTTCAAACCCTTGAGAGGAACTAGAATTCACTCGAAATGGACAAGTCATCTGGTGATTGTTCCTTACGATCCGGTCTAGAAAACCAACTTGCTGGTTACTAAAAGGGCATCGCGGGTACTCACATGTGTATATTGTTTGGCCCATCATCATGTTATGCTCATCCAATGGCTGTTTCCTCTTCTGTGCAAAATCCGAGCTGATTTTCACAATCTCACCCTTGATCGGACTCAAAGCGGGCCCCACAAGACAATCACTCCTCAAGTTGAATTTGCTGACATCACTTTCCTGGGGCTTAAAATCCTCCAAACCGGGATTCATTATATCGTCAGCACCTTCGACATCGTAGTCACTCGTGTTGCCGATAACATAGGATCCACTGCTGAATGCCGGAGGGGGACAACTGTCGGGGTAGAGCATCCGGATCACACCCTCCTCGTGATTGATGATAGCCATCCATGTGGCACTCTCCTTAGCAGTCATCTTATCTTGGAGGCCCTTGGACTGCATCACGAGCTTCCGGATCTTAGGAATATTGGGTGACATATGTTTGATCACAGCCGTTAAAACGCTAACTTTCCAAGCTTTCTTCAGATCATGAGGCTTTTTATAAGGTGGCGGGACCTGATCCTTCGGGAGGCCGAGCTGTGTCCACCACTCCTCCTTTCCTGTGGGCCACCATGGGGGCGGAATCCCCTTCTCCAACGGGAAACGCCTCTGTGGCGGATCACAGTGCTGCAATAAGCATGATAAGAGCGAGCCGAGAGTAGTGTCCTGGAGCTCTTGCAAGGTGTGGGGAGTGGGGCCCATGGATACGAAATCCTCATTTTTTCCCAGGACGGAATGCTCCGACTGGTACTTCGAGATGGCAGCGGGACCATTTCGGTCGAACCTTACTTTTTCTTTCCACCATGCACGGAGATTGTCCGAGGCTCCGCTCACGGGCTTCCCTTTCTCAGGGATGATCCCATAAACAAAACCTTGAGCTTTACAAACCTCCATCATCTTGAGCATGTACTTGAGTATACCATCTTGTGCCCGGGACATCTTTTTCCTGCGGACTTGCTCCTGGGATTGACGCTGCTTATCATTGTCGATGGCTCCTTCGTCTTTAGCTTTGTTTTGTTCTTTGAGCCGCTTCAGTCTCATTCGATCTCGCCACATCCTCCTCTCAAGCTCCACCACCTCCATCTCCTCATCACTAGAATCCTCCTCACTGATAGGCTTTTGCTTGGGTTCGATAGCTGATGTTGCAGCTACTCCCTCCAATAGGGGAGGATACGTAAAGTTGATGCTACCACCAAACCCTATCTCCTCGAAAAAACCCATTTTAGTCCGTGATCAAACCCACAACAACTCTACCACAGCTTCCTTCTACTTATAACCAAATTCTTAAAGAAGTCGACAATGCATAATGGGTTAAATAGTACCGACTCTGCCGATGAGTATGGTAGTTAAAAGTTAATGAACTGAAAATCCGACAAATCCGCCTGACCAATGTTGGCTCTGCACAATAAATACACAATTATTAGTTTAACAAATTTCAGTGACGTGTTGCTTAGCTGAAAAAAAAGCTAAATGAAGGATACTGCACGTGTGATAGGACAATGGCTTGCTAAACAAGTGCTAACTGCGCCAACCTCGTCGTGTCACTCTATAGTCACAGATGATCTCATTCCTCTTTCTAGAAGAAATGCATAATCAAGTACTAAAATAGAAAAGAAAAAAACAGAAGAAGAAATTTTGATAAAAGGAGACCAAATCATACACTAAATATCGAATTAAGGGCTTGTTTGGTAAGGGTTAAAAAGCCCAGCTTATTTGCGGGACCCACTTTTAAGCTTGGGTATGTTTGGATAGCTAGCTTATAAGCTAGCTTTCTTTGTTTTTTTGGCCCCTAGCTAGAGCTAGCTTTTTCCGCAATACCAAATAAGCCAGCTTATTAGATTTTAAGATGCAACCAAGCAAACCCTAAGTATATAGCAATTATCGGGTAGACTATAGTAGACCAGACTAATCAGCACGGATCGCCTATAAATATAATTAAAAGTTTTAATGAAACGTACTTATTACTAGTAGGAAATAATGCTCCAAATCTCGATTAGCTTAAGTCTACTGCCTACATGTTTGTTAGCCCAAGCCTACTAAGAATGACACATTAGCAGATATGAGAACGCTCAAGATTATCCAAGACTGACCCATCAGCCACAAAAAGAATAAACGAAAGGATAAAAAATTTAACAATACATACAATATTCAACGTACAAAGAGGCATATATAGCAACCTGTTCTATCACTGCGAAAATTGTCATGTAGTTTTATTATGGAGAAACCATCTCAATGTAACACTCAAGGAAAAACATCAATGGAGAGATACTCAGGTGAGAGCATATATTGCATTTAGACCAATGCCAAATAATGCCATAAATGTCCCGAGACCACATACGAGTAAATTCAATGAGGTGAACTGAGCAATAACATAAAGACAATAACTTTTACACCATAGCTTTGCAAACAAAGATCAAATGCAAGGACACATGGACTTGAGGCAAAACTTTATACTAAACTTGCTAGACATCGCTCTTTAGCAATAATAGATCAGAAAGAAAAAGAAGAGCAAAATGAGTCTAAGGCTGAACAAACTTATTAACACTCGGTATTCCCCAACTCATGTTGTTAGCATCACAAGTATACTTAATTAAAGGTTAAACACTGTAAAAAGGCGAATGTAATACTTTTGAAAATTTTGGGCTTGCTGGGGTTCTGAAGCTCGAGCAAAAGAATAAAAATATTGAATCCCATTTAGTACGCATTTATGAAGGACTAAATAAAAATGGATCTGGAAACTATAAAAGCTGCAATAGGACGTCACAGGATGACAACTTTCAATTGAGAAACCAAGTTAGACCACTAGAAAGTCAAAAAAGATTCAATAATATAAAACAACGTCAAGGTGCGTGATGTTTCTATCAGGGGATTGACACTTAAATAATACAAGACAACAACTGGCTCCAAAAAGGCATTTGTTCACGCGCTTTTTTATTTTTTTTGGAAAAAAAAAAGGTACTTGGTTTTCATACAAAAACCCATCGTATAGTCACTAAATTGAAAACAAAATAAACATCTAAAATAGCACAATTTACTTTTTGGGAAGAAATTTTATCAAATTATTCCATGAAATCTATGTTCTGATATAGAAGAAATACTACTTTTGCCGTTAACAAAAGATCTCAAATTCCAAACACAAGCAAACATAAACAGTATGTTTTGAGAAGTTGAAACATCTCGAGCACTAACTAAAACAGTTACACTCATTCGTTCATTTGGCAGATTCTAAGTTCAAAATGAACATTCACATAAATTACTAAATGCACATAGCACCTCATGATTTCACAACAATTCAGCATGAGCAAAAACTGTAATGGTCGCCCTACAGCTTTGATTGTGTGCATTCCATACTTTTTGAAATGCCTAAATTTGCATTTTCTTCTAAACTTTGGAAGCTACACTTAAAATCTAAAAGTGAGCTAGTCGGACAAAATATAACAAGAAGAAGTAGATCACATACATACGTGAAGTATATATAAAAACTCTTGTGGGTAGTATTGGAAAGCCCTAAAGTTTTATATCTTCCAAGCCATTGAAATTGCCTTAGAGTCCAGCAAGCTTGACCAAATAGAACAAGAAAATATAACACAAGGATATAGGGCATGCATATATGCATTTCATATATCATACCAAAAGTCATGTCATTTGAGAACTACAGATAACCCATAGAAATAGGGTATGCATGACAAATATGCAATAATTACGTCATATGAATTAATACATGTTTAAATAGAACGAAATAAAAAATGGAACTGAAAACTATAAATACCAAGATAGGTCCTCATCATGGGATGACGACTTCAATCGAGAATCCAAATTCTGTCACTACAAAGTCACAAAAGATCCATATATACAAATTTATGATAAGGTCAGCGAAGTTTCTATTATGGAATTTATACACTTACCTAAAAACAAATAACAATAGACTCCAAAAAGGCATATGTTCACTCGTTATGCTAGCATTTCAAAAGAAAAGGTTTCCATTCTTCACAGGATGAGATTCAAAGATAGTGGTGATACAAAAATTGTGCATGTAAATGACCCATCATATTTTCACTAAATTATAAACAAAACAAAAACCTAAAATAATAATCATTTAGTTTTTGAGAAAAACTATCTATGGAAGCAATCCACGAAATCTATTTTCCGAAATAAAACTACTAATACTCTGTCAATAGAAAAAGATCTCAGGTTCCAAACACAAGCAAGCATAAACAGTCAATACATTGAGAAGTTCAAACTTCTCGACCACTAACTAAAACAGGATAAACCTTTCTTCGTTTGGCAGATTCTAAGTCCAGAAAGAACATTCATACAAATTCTATACGCACATAGACAATCACATGATTTCCTTTAAATATAATATACAGATATATGGTAGAGTAACAATCTTTAAAATTTCACAGCATTATTATGGTCCCTATCATGCATGCACTCACAATGATTTTTTTATTTCCCAATCTACGTAAACATATATACTAATGAATATGACATAATTATTGCATATACATAATAAATGTGCAAGAATAACGTCAAATTCATTAGTATAAGTTTACGCAGAATGGAAAAAAATTAAATTTCATTGTGAGTGCATGCATGATAGGGACCCTAATAACGCGGTGAAATTTTAAAGATTGTTACTCTATCCTATATCTGTATGTTATATACATGAACTACAAGTAACCGACAGATACAGGGTATACATAATAAATGTGAAATAATTATGTCAAATTCATTAATATATGTTTATGTAGAACGGAAAAAAAATTTAAATTAAATTGTAAGGCATGCATGATGGGGACCGTAATAATGTGAAATTTTAAAGATAGTTACTCTACCCTCTATCTGTATGTTATATTTTTAGGAAATCATGTGGTTGTCTATGATATATATATACGTGAAACATATCATACCAAAATTCATGGCATTTATAAATTACAAGTAACCTACAGATACAAGGTATACATAATAAATGTGTAATAATTACATCAAATTCATTAATATATGTTGACGTAGAATGAAAACAAAAGATAAATTTCATTGTGAGGGACCACAATAATGCGGTGAAATTTTAAAGATCGTTAATAGAGTATGGTCTCACAGACATTTTGCAGCATCCAAACCTCATTGTGAGCTAAGAACCACGGATACAGATGCGAATGTAAATGCAGATGCGAGTGTGGATGCAGTAACTTTTAAAAATTTCCAGATGGGGACGTGGGCGGTATTTGGCAAATGTTTTTTTAAAATATTTTTAATTAGTTGTATGTTAGTATATATCAACATAAATATGTAATAGAATTGTAACCAAAAAAAAAAAAAAGAAAAGAAAAAAGAAATAGGAGGCAAATGAATCTTTTTTGGTTGATTAGTGATAAGTACAAAAAAATTGAAAAGAAAATTCAAGGCAATTTTCAGAATTAGATAAAAATCAGGTTCAAAAGATTATATATACATACACTAGCGATCGAAGCACACGCGTTGTGTGCATGACTCGTCTATACAGGACAATTTATAAAAATTTCGAATAAAAGAAAACTTACAAGAAAAATGGATTAGAGGCAATACTTACCATATTATTCATATACATATTTTATAAGAGAGGAAGAGAGGAGAGAGAATTAATGGAGAAAATGGAGTGTACATGGAGAGAGAAAATATATAGAGAGAGAAGTTAGATGTCTTTGTGCTAGGAGAACGTGTAGATGAAAATGTGGGAAGTGTATAATAGCAAATGACTAAATTACCCCTAAAGAAACTTAATTTTCCAACACTCATTGTGTATTTAGAGTGGAGAGAAGCTAACTATATAGGGTGTTTTTGTAAGGTAAAAAATTACGCGGCTTCACCTTTTAAAAACTGTCAAATTTTGGGTATACATATAATATCGGTATGCATAAATGTACATATATATATATATATATATTGTTGCAAAAAAAGAGATTTATTCAAGAAAAAGAGGAAACCAAATAACATAATCAAAAGTAAAAGATCAATTAAATTTAAACCTAGCTACACCTCTTATAACCAGTTACAAGATTACCATTAAATTACACAGATTTAAAGGTAAATACTAAGTAACATATGTGTATATATAGGTTATAATATATATACACATACATACATACATATATATATGTATGAATGAGAGAAGTGGAGAGAGATACAAATAAGTACCTGAGTGAAGATTGGAAAGAAAGGGAGAGTGAGGGAGAGAGGGGGCAATGCAATTCGATTAAGTTTGTATAAATAAGGGTTTTTGTTTCCTTTTCAATTTTAATAAAATTACATATTCCGTCCCATACTTTTTAGTTTTACAAATTAACCCCAAACACAGAAAAAATTACAATCTGAACCCTCCGCCGTGTCCTGGGCCATGTCCATGGCATGTCCTATATTAAATTAATTAAAAAAATAATAGAAAACTCCAGATGGCGCATCTGATACACATCTGGCCATGTCCCAGCGGCATCTGAGTCCCTGAAGAATCCGATGCGGGTACGGTACCCGATTTGGAGTGTTCGTGCTTCCTAGATTGTGAGCAAAGAGGCTTTATAGGAGATACAATTAAGGAAGTAGAAGATAGAAACTTATTAATGAATTTTGGATTCCTCAAAATAACATCTTCAATTGAGAATCCAAATTTGGTCACTATGAAGTCACAAAAGATCACCATATATAAATTTATGATAAGGTCAATGAAGTTCTATCATGGGATTGATACTAACCTAAAAAATAGATAAGAATGGATTTCAACAAGGCATATGTTCACTCGTTTCATAAATATTGTTTTCATTTTCACAGGGAGTGATTCAAAGATAGTGACGATACAAAATTATGCATGTAAACTTCCAAACACTAGCAAGCATAAACAGTCTATGTTTTGAGATGTTGAAATGTCTCGACCACTATCTAAAACATGATATTCATTTGTTTGTTTGGCAGATTCCAAGTTCAGAAAGAACATCACTTAAATTTTCTATTAGCGCATAGACACTACATGATTTACCAGCAACACACACTACGCCAAAACTATAATGGTTGCCTTACGCCTTTGAATATGCAAATATCATACCATTTGAAATGCCCTAAATCAGCATTTTCTCCTAAGCGCTTGAAATTACACGTAAAGATAAAAGAAAGATAGCCAAACAAAATATAAGAAACAAGAAGCATATCACATATGCATGTGGTGCATTTATACAATTTCTCGCAATCAGTATTCCAGACCAATGAAAACGGATGCTAACGCTCCGTTTGGTGCAAGGATTACCAGTGGCAAAATATACGGAAAGGAAAACCCATTCACAAAAAGTCATTAAGACAACAACAGTTTTTCTTTCGTGTCACATTTTTTACAAGAAAACCTAGTACAAAATGGAGCATAAGAGTTTAAGATAGATCGACCAAATAGAAGAACGAGAAAAATACAGATATAGGGCATACATGCTCATGCACATGTACTAAGTCCACCAAAAATTCAAGTGATCATATCTCCTAAAAAGTCACTTTCTTCCGAACTATAGACAAACACACAGATATAGGTATACATATATATCATACCAAATAATTGTATGCCAATCATCTGAAAGTATATTGATACCGTAAAAGTTTTCATTCCCATCTAAACTATCTAAATTTCCTAAAAAACAGAAGAATCAAGAAAAAGACAACACATATGCGTGTATACATATATATGCACACTCATACAAGTATATGTACGTCATACCACATAATTCTGTGCGTAGAGATTCCTAATTCTATACCAATTTTTTGCAAGTGTATTCACAAGCCCTAAAATTTCATTTCCTTCTAAACTATTGAATTGCTCTACGAATAGAAGAATAACAAGGAAAAAGACAACATGTAGATGAAAGGGTAAATAATATATACACACACATATATGTGATAACTCATACCTTTACTGATCCATCAGCAACAAGATTTCCTTTTTGACAAGAGAACAGAGCAGTTCCTCTGTTCTCATACAAAATAAGAAAAAGGGTCCCCCCCCCCAAAAAAGTGATAAATTTTCCCCAACACAAAATCTCGTTCTATGCCAATATGATAAAATTTATGCATGTGAAAAAAGAGTAATTTATGCCTTTATAACCACTGTACACGGAAAGACATAATTACAGTAATTAAATAATTAATGACACCAGAAGCCAAAAAGTCTCTCCTCTCTCTCTCTCTCTCCCGGATTCCCGAAAGACAAGCAAAAGGTTCTCTCCCGATTCATCAGTTTCAGATCAAAAATCAGATTTAATAAATGATGAAAAGAGATATACAACATGAAAAGATACATATATAAGAGGGAGAGGGAGAGAGAGAGAGAGAGAGAGAGAGAGAGACTTGCCAGTATCAGTGGTTTTACCATGGAAGGTGCTGATTGCAGAGGAGAGTTGAGGGAGAGAGATGATAAGAGAGAAAGAGACAGATTTTTTCTACTTTGGGTTTTTATTTCCACCACCAGAAATCTGCACAGATTACAATTTACTCACTTGAATTTATTTCTTTCACTTTACCTTTTATTTCTCGTTAAATTCCTGTTACAAAACTAAGAGACAGGTTTCATTGGGAAAAATACTACGGAAAAAAAATTAAAGATTTAAATAAAGTTTTTTTTTTTCATTATATATTTTTTTTAAAAATTCTTATTGAACATATAAGGAATCACTTTTTCATAATTTCTTACCTTATAAATACACGAAATATATTCTCAATACACAAAAAGTAGTAATATCCTGTGCATTTTGCATGGTATTGTCCCAGGCAAAGTTTTATTTTTGTTCCCTCCAGCTCTTGTAATCCATGGCTATATATTTTCTTTTGTTAATCTTGGATAGAAATTTTTTATATTTCGAATTGCTTTTATAATTTTCCCTAATTTCTCGTAGTGTGGAAACATCTTCTACGATAGTGGGCTTCTTGTATTCATGCGGCATCAATACTATCCGAATAAACACTTGCTATTTTGGAAAAGAAAAATAGAGAAATACCCAGCCGTTCTTGTACATTTTTCGGAGTAAATTGTACTATAGCGATAAGTTGTGGGGTAGAAAAGTGTAATTTTCCATTATCTTTCAAATCATGTGTAAAGTTTCCCTTTCTCTTTTCTTTTTGCTTTAAATATTATGGAGAGCGACTGCTCTTATGTGATCACTTTATAACCCAAGATGCATATTTCATACATCGCTATCGAATTTGTAGTTGATTTTTCTACAAAAAGTAATATAGACTTTGCTAATAGAATTTTGTTTTTGCATAATTATATACTTTATACAACTTGATAGGATGATTAAAGTATTATTTACTTCATCGGTGGTCTGTTTATCTATTTTGGTGAGGTCTTATTAGTTTTATGTTTTGGGTTCATGGTTATTTTTTTTCCCTGTAAAACCCATGTGTGTTTATGAGTTTCAACTCATAAAACGAGCCAATTTTGAGCCAAATTTTAAATGGGTTCCACTTAACATTTTTTAAAGTTTTCAGGTGGAAATCGAAGTCGAACATGTAGGCTTTGAGGCATTATTTTTACATTCCTAAAACTATGAACAGTGTAAATGTAAATTGGTCTCAAAGTGAGTGGTTCAATAGAAGATGTGGGATTTGTCCCCCATCGATTGGGGTTTGAAATTTGAACTTGTTTATATACAAGTTCATGTTTTTATGAAGCATAATTAGGTGTGACACATATGCATATATGGAAATGTGTGGAGAGATGGGTTCACCCCACATGTGTGTCGTCTGTCCGTCCGAATTGGCTTGGAACAACACGAACACTTGCTTTGCAACTACGGGATCAAAACATATTTTCCCACCAAAAACCAAACAGTTGCATCTTTCCAATATTTGCATACCCCAACAGTTGCAAATTTTACAAGTTGCACTTCTCCAATAAAGAATTGGGTATCTTTCAAATAATCTTTTGACAATTATAAATAAGTGGCACTACATGCCATTTTTCTCATCCGAAATTATTCCGAATTAGAGCACACAAGCGCTCTAATTCTGCATACACTTGCACTTTTGCATGTTAGAAATAAATTTGAGAATATCGCTCTGCGAAAGGTTCGACAAGACATTTGAATTATGACTTTCTTTCAAACGTAGAGAGCAGGCATTGTATTCTAGGAATCCATTGCCAAAGAAGGCTAGAAGCAAGTAATGGTGGGCAAATTAGGTTTAAATTCTGGTTGAGTCAAAATTAGTATTCCGGTAATGCCGAAATCTAATTGCAGTGTGTGTTTGATTTGTAGAAATGGCAAACGAGAAAAAGATTGAAACTCCTATAGTGATCTCGGTCAATGAGAACACTATGGAAAAATAGAGCGCACAATCAAAATTGACGACTCTTGAACTACCAGTGTCTTAGTTAGAAAAACCGAAAAAGTTTAAGGGTGAAAATTCCATGCACCGGCAGCAGAAAAAGTTGTTTTACTTGACCACTCTTAATCTGACTCAGTTTTTAAAAGAGAACATGCCAGTCTTAAGCGAGGATGAACAAGATGCACAATCTGTGGTGGCAGAGCATGGAAACATACTAATTACTTGCACTACAATTATATTTCGAATGCCCTAGACGACATACTCTTCAATGGGTACTCGTCCAAAGCGACTACAAAGAAACTTTTGGAGTCTTTAGAAAAGAAGTACAACATGGATGATGCCCGTGCAAAGAAATTTATCGTCCGCAAATTTCATGACTCCCAAATGGTGGATGGGAGAAATGTCATCGAATAGGTTGAGGAACTTGAACTGATATATCATATGAGCTTAATGCATAAGGTATATACATTAATGAAGCTTTCCAGGTAGCCACAATGATTAAGAAACTACCACCTTCATGGAAAGATTTCAAAAATTACCTTAAGCACAAGCGCAAGGAGATTAGTCTAGAAGATCTTATTTTGAGACTGATAATCAAGTAAGATAAACGTAAGACTGAAAGGAAAGGTAGTAGTGGTGGCATGATTTCAAAGACCAATGTGGTTGAGGATGACAATGGTTTAACAGATAGGAAGTGGAAACACTTCGTGGACTTTAAAGGAGGCAGCGATTCCAAGAGATTTAGAAGGGATTGCTTTGTTTGTGGAAAAATTGGGCATCGAGTCAAGGACTGATATGATTGTTCCAAAGGAGGGAAAGGGTCCAAAAAGAAGAATAAGAATAAGAAGGCAGCCCAAGTTAATGAATCGGGAAGTTTTTGTGTATAAATGGATGATATGCATTTGGTTGTGATCATCACCGAAGTGAATATGATTGAGAGTAACCCAAAAAAATGGTGGGTTGGCATAGGTGCTACTCGTCACATTTGTGCTAACAAATGGATGTTCACAACTTACAAAGTAGTGAATGGAGAATATTGCTACATGGGAAATTTTGCAACTTTTAAGTTGAAGGCAAATGGACTGTAGTGCTTAAAATGACTTCCGGGAAGGAACTAATCTTAACGGATGTACTTTATGTGTTGGAGATTAGTAAGAATCTAATTTTAAGTTCACTGTTGAATAAGTCTTCAAGTTGGATAAAGTTGTGCCCTCTAAGTGCAGTTTTTATGCAGGTAGAGGTTACATGTCCAATGGCCTTTTTAACATGAATGTAATGATTGTGAAAAATAAGTCCAAGTCTAATAAAGTAACTAGAGCCCAAGAGGCTAACATAAATGATGTAATGATTGTTGCTGAAAATTCCAATAAAATTTCTACATTTGTTTATCTATTTGTATCATTTCATTTATGGCATGGTAGATTAAGTCATGTGTAATATCTCATAAAATTTCTGGTAAATTTTTCGCTTTATAAATACTTTCGTTATGGGCCTTAGTGCCAGTACACCAGGGGGTGTACCGGAATACAGAAGGTGTGTATCGATACCCAAACTCTTCTGATTGGTTCAAAACTAACTGGAAGCCGGCACATAGAGTAGTATATTGGTATACAATGGTGTACCGATACACCAAACCTGTGTACTGTTACACCCAATGAGCATTAGAAGGCCGTAGAATTCATAACTCACTGGAAGCCGACACACTGGGTGGTACATTATACACCAGTATACTGGTACACCAAACATATGTACCGTTACACTTAGTCAGCGTATAAATGGTCGTGGATCCTATTACATTTTGACTTTATAACACATTATCTCCCCTTTTTATTCCATTATTCCGAAAAGAAGAAAGAGGGGAGAGGGAGGAGAAGAAGAGAGAAGGAGGCCTGGTATCATCTAACTCAGGATCTCGGATGCGGAAAATAAGTTGATTTTCAGAGTCTACGTCATATGAGGGTCGTTTTGACGTAAGTATTTCTTTTTTATTTTCTGGTTGATTTTTCCTCGGGATGAGTGTTGAGTGGTATTGTCAAAATAAATTGGATTTTCTTCTTTTTTTACATTTCGTGAATCATTTATATATCTAGGTTCTATATGATCCGAGACTCGTAGATAACTCATTTCGGGAGTTGAGCTTCGGAGTCTTTAGAGGTAATTTCATCTTATTTCGTTCGTCGTTTGGCCTCGAGGTATATACCTTTTCTACTCGCCATTACATTATCTACGTTTTAGTATCATTTATGTCGTTTCGTTTTCTCGAGGATGATTCCTCAAATTTCGTTCCAATAGGGCTTGGCGGAATAAAATTATAAAAAATATTTTCCTTATGCTTTGTAGACCATTTACGTGTATAGGATAACAATCATTTGAGTGGCGTAGCTCAGGAATTTCGGAGGCACGAGAAGTGGAGTTCGGGTAGCTTTGTAGTTTGGTTTAGAATCTGATCCATACATTTTTCTTTTGTATATGTACTTACAAGGTGATGTAGGGTCAGAGCATGGGGTTGGCTTGCTAGAAGAACAAGCATATTTTCTGGAGGAGTTTCAGTACTAGAGGCAAGCTGGATTTGAGTGGTGATTCTGAGGTTATATTCGGACTTATATTTTAGTTTTGTACGAGTGTGTAGTTCGATGAGATTATGTATTGCAGTTGGGTGTTGCTGCCTGGATTATGTATTATGTATCTATAACGATGAGGATGCTATTATTTTAGATACTTATGTTGCATTTATATGTATTATGGTAGGATATCAGGATGTGAATTGGTTATTATTCTATTTTCTTTTCTTTCAGTTCACGTCCTTAAGTTTATGGGGATTCGGGGTGTGACAGTTTGATATAAGAGCTAACTGGGTTGTGAAAACCCTGGTGGCTTATGGGTAGAGGTCAAAGGCTACCAAAAAGATGTTCTTGCGTAACTTTGATATGAAGGATTTAGGAGTTACGGATTTGATACTTGATATGAAAATTACTAAGACACTCAATGGCAATGTTTTCTTTCAAATTCATTTTGTTAAGCAAATGCTTGACAAATATGATAAAGGAACTGACACAATAGCTAGGATACTGATCGAAGTGTTACCTTACCTTGAGAATAATCATAGTGAAGGTATTTGATAACTAGAGTATTCCCGGATCATCGATAGTTTAATGTATCTCATAAACTGAACTTGACTGGATATCGCCAACGTAGTAAGTAGACTAAGTAGGTATATGAGCAATCCCAATGAGGAACACTAGAGTCGATAACAAGAGTTCTTAGCTATCTAAGGTGCACTATTGATTATGGGTTGTACTACACAAAATGTCCAACAGTACTTGAAGGGTGCACAGATGCGAAATGGATCTCGGATTCCAATAACACAAAGTTTACAAGTGGGTGTATATTTGTAATTGGAAGTGCAGTTATATCATGAAAATCCTCCAAATAAACGTGAATAGCAAGATCTACTATGGAGGCTAAATTTATAGCATTAGATCTAGTAGCTGAAGAAGTAGATGGGCTTTGTGATTTCCTTGAGGATATTCCAATGTGGCCATAACTAGTTTCTCTGATTAGCATACACTGTGATCGTCAGTCCACTATTAGAAGGGCACAAAGCTATATGTATAATGGGACGTCGCGACATGTGCGTCAATGACATAGATTCGTAAGAGAATTGTTAGCAAACAGTGAGATATTAATCAATTATGTAAAATCGAAGGATAATCTTGCGGACCTAACTACTAAAGGTTTGACAAGAGCAAGTTGAGATGTCATCTAGGGGAATGAGGTGGAAGCCCATTAAAATGATTACCCGCCATGATGGCAACCCAACCTGAATTGGAAACTCCAATTTTCAGGTTCAACGGGATAACTAAATTATGGAGGGAATCGATCAAAGTACTCAAAAATTGAGTTCCATGCCATTCTGATGGTGAATGAGTGATAAACATGTACCATGTTAAGGCTAAGATTAGGCATTTAAGGATCCTTATATCTCGATTTTTAGTGGGGTATGGCAAAATATTCTTAATAAGATATCACATATATCGAGTGTGAAATAGCATCTTCTATGAGAATGAGTTAAGGGCTAGTTATTTAGAGCAATCAAAGAAATTACTATGGGTGTCCAGGACCAAAATGGACACAATAAAAGAACTGAATAGGGGCGTAGGGAAGGCGTTATGTGAGTATTGTTGTCTTGGTATATACAAAACTCCGAACAGTTCAAGGCATTAGGTCCACCAGTTCGCAAGTATATCCGCTAGTACTTCTCCATGGATGGTTTAAAGCGAAAGCCACCTTTCCCGATGCATCAAAATTCTGTGGTACTCTCGATTGTATTTAGGTTGCACGTTGCATTTGGCAATTTATTCATGTGGGGGATTGTTGGGTTCATAACTATTTTTTCCATGTAAAACCCATGTGTGTTACGAGTTTCCAACTCATGAAACGAACCATATTTGAGCTAAATTTTAGATGGGATTTACTCAACATTTCTTGGAGTTCTTGAGTGGAAATCAAAGTTGAACATGTGGGCTTCGAAGCGATATTTTTACATTTCTAAAACTATGAACGGTGTAAATGTAAATTGGTCTTAGTGGGTAGTTTAATAGAGAATGTAGAATTTATCGCACATCGATTGGGGATTGAAGCTTAAACTTATTTATATACAGGTTCATATTTCTAAGAGGCATAATCAAGTGTGATACATGCACATGTGTGGAGAGATGGGTTCACCCCATACGCTTGCTGTTCGTCCTTCCATCTGGCACGGCACGATACGACACGGCTTTGTACCATATGCACACACGCACGCATTGCGACTGCGAAACTGCAAGTAATGCGTGCGTTGGATGTGGGTGTGCATGTAGCGGGTTCCATTGCAAATCGGAATTTGGTTAGAACTTGTTCTAATGAACCGGCTTGGTCGGTCGATCGGTGGCCAACGACTAACAACAGTGATCCTTCAGGCCGGTACGAGCGGATGGTCACCTTGGTTCGTTGATTTTGGGGCCAAAACAGCCAAAACAACCAAAATAGATTTTCCCGCCAACTGTTTTTCCGACCAAAACCAAATAGTTGCATCTTTCCATTATTTGCAGTTTTACCCCAACAATTGCAACTCTTGTAAGTTGCATCCCTCCAATGAAGAATTGTGTTTCTTCTAAACAACCATTTGATGACTATAAATAAGTGGCACTCCATGCCTTTTTTCTCATCCGAAATCACTCCGAATCAGAGTACACAAACACTATTATTCTATATACACCTATACTTTTACATATTAGAAATAAATTTAAGAGTATCACTTCGCAAAAGGCTCGATGAGATGTTTGAATTGCGGTTTTCTTTCAAACGTAGAAAGCTGACGTTGTGCCTTGGGAATCCATAGCCAAAGAAGGACAAAAATAAGTAGTGGCGGGCAAATTGGGTTTAAGGGAATAATGTTAAACTTTGGTTTCGTCCGGGATTGAATCAGAATCAACTTTTAAATTTCAGCGAAGATTTGAGCATTTCGAATAAAGTATGCATTTAATTCATTGTTCTTAATATTATTATTTCAGTTTGTACATAAATATCTAACTCTATTATAA
>MKEJ01082079.1:0-10865 GCA_001753735.1 Embelia ribes | reverse complement strand
AGGTAAGCCGCATTGTTAAAACTTACCTTGATATCCCTGTGCATGATCCCATTCTTGTGCAGATATTCTAATCCTAACAGTAACTGTTTTGCATACATTCTTATTACCTGCTCAAAAAAATAAAATATGCTCAGAGAAATATAGTATGCTATTTGGAAAAAAACTTGCAAAATTACCAAGTTCATTAGGCAATTCTACTCCTCAGGAGTAGTATTTGCATGATTACTCATAAGCAATTTCACAAATTGTTTAACATATAAATCAAAAGAAACTTTCCACCACGAAATACAAAGATAATTTAAATCCATCAAAACACTTACAGACTCAGGGAAAGAACCGAATTTTCCCAGTAATGATGAGATGGATCCTCCTGGCACGAACTCCAACAATATATTGAGTGATTCATCCTCTCTAGCAGTCCCCAAGTATCTCTTCATGAATAGACAAAGATGTATAAGGCCAGAAAAGCATACACACAGAAAGGCAAAGTAAAATATTCAGATCATTTCAAGGAAATATAAATCTAAAACTCACAACAATGTTTGGATGTGAAAGATTCTTTAGAAGATTTACTTCTTCCTCGAGCTCTCTTATATGGGCCTATTGGGGAAAAACAAAGAAAAAAAAATACAACATTTAAACCTTGATGCATAAAGCTTGCAACTTTACTGAACTAATACCAATATAATTTGCCAGACAAGAGCAGCAAATGTAAGACAGCAAAATCGGGAAAAAATTTCGAGCCCTAACCTGCGTTTTCTCCTTCGAAACACTAGTGACAGCAATTGAGACCTGCATACATAAGAACATTATGGTCATGTCCTCTATTTTCAACCCCTAAATTTTAATCTCTATGCAAATAGAAGCTTGGATTGGAGAATGCCCACACCAAAGCCTTAAAATCTAAAAATAGAACTGGGAACAAAATGAAAACTAGTCCCCTAGTTTAAGGGGATCACCGTAGCAAACCCCCCAGATTTTCAAAGATTGAACAGTGTTTAGATACACTGGTGGGAGAGTTCTTCGGGTTTAATCCTTAAAATTTAGGGTAGGGTTTCAATTTGGGGCATTGGTCGGAGTGCCCTGATGATACTATAATCACATTCAAGGGGATAACAACGGTGGTAAAAATTATATGCATATACGTATATAAACAAGAAAAGCAGCCACAACAACATGAGAGAAGGGATAGCTGTACACAGTAATCTTGCAGACATTGCTAAAATGGGTAGTATATATATATTACATGATTGAATCGTAACGATCCCTCTCTTAAGCTGAAGATAGTAACAACGGACTTGGTGACCACGGAATGATTTCTGAATCTCCAGTATCTTTTCAAGTGGCCTTTCTTTCGTATCATCCTTGAAACTCAATGAGTCGATCTACAAACCACCAATCACAGAACATCAGATCAAGCAAAAATCTATATTTGCATAGTTTGTCACTTGTTCCATGAAGTTTATAGCCAAAAGATATTGCTATTCACATGAACTCGAATAAAAAACAAGAAATGAGCCAAAAAATTGGTGGCTATTTTTGGAGAAGAGTCATGCCACATTGCTTAAACTCCTATTTTTGGTGGCTATATGGAAGTCCACGAGCCTTGGCTTAAGAAAGGGCTACAAACTGGTTCAAAGTAACCAAAGAAGTGCTTAAGTGACATTACATATCCAACCCAATAAATTATGCCATGATACCATGTAAAATAAACCAAACGTTTATTTTTTTCGCAGCCAGAAAGTTTATATTACCAAACTAGCAGGTACATAACAGAAGACATATTTCATTCAGAGAAAAGAAATTCTTTTTGATTTTGATCGCATGGCATTGGCACCGTATGCAGCTATATCCAAACAAAATGAAATCCTAATAGCAGCCAACAACAAATAAATGAAAAAGATAACAACAAAAGTAGCATTACGAATTAGAGTATTATACAAATCCTCATTGACCCGATCACATTCCATCGAGATTAATACTCTTCAAACAAAGCATTTAAACATGATAATTAATACAAGATATTAATTTACCTTCTTAAGGGCAAAATCAGCACAATTCCCTTCCTTGTTATCAACTTCATTTCCTTTGGGATCTTCTATCGAACAACTCATCTGCAATCTCAGAGGTACTCGTCTTCTTCCAGGTGGCAATCTAGCCCTAGACACTGGCCGAACCGGCAGAGCCGGAGGCACATCATTCGCCTTCTCATCCCTTTGTCGGATCGAGTCCAACATAAGCTCTAGCGAGCTTCGAGTATTTGTCGAACACATCATCATTTCACACAAAAATGACCCTAAAAGGACTATACCCACAAATAGAAATGACTGGAAACAACCAAAGAATCCATTTTTTGGGTGTTACATAGAAAGAAATCCCATAATGTATGTGTAAGCACAAAATCTCACTAAGGGGCCTAAACTCATGAACAGAATTGAACAAAAACAATAAAAATTTATGTGCAAGAACAAAAACACACTAAAGGGTTTAAGCCCATAAACAGAATTCGACTAAAAAACAATAAAAGATTATGTTTAAGCACAAAATCACACTAACGGACCTAAACCCATAAACAGAATTAACTACAAAAATTAAAATTATGTGTAAGAACAAAATCACAATAAGGGGCCTAACCCCACAAAACAGAATTAGCTAAAAAATAAAAAACTTATGAATAATCACAAAATCACACTAAAGGGACTAAACCCAGAAACAGAATTAGCTATAAAAAAATAAAAAATTATATTGAAATCACAAAATCACACTAAGGGACCTAAACCCACAAACAGAATTGACTTGAAACAATAAAAGATTATGTATAAGGGCAAAAACAAACTAGGGGATCCAACCCACGAACAGAATTGAATAAAAACAATAAAAAATTCAATCCTGGGTAAAATCTAAAGATCCCCCAATGAGATATATATGTTTACACTAATGGGTCTTTGTTTTTGTTTTGTTTTTTTTGGTGGACAAATAAGAGACAAAGTTTTTTAGATAAGTGTAATTGTAAAGCTGTTAAATTGGGAATTGCTTGTGGTTTGAGAAACCTTGCATTGAAAATCTCGTTTTTAAAATAGAGAAACTGAGAAGTTAAGTTGAAGAAAAAAAGCTATGATCTGCTTTTGCTTTCTCAGGAATTCAAATTTCGATGTTGGCCCCCCCATTTTTTTTAATCATTCTTTTTTAATTTTTTAAGCCAACCGTTGCATGGTCTGGGATTGGAATTTTGCACCATCTTGAGGGACATTATGGGAAAATTAAGGGCTAAATTTGTTTTATTAAAGAGTACTTATTAATTACTATCGTTAATAAAATTCGTCATGACAAAAGGAGATTATGTTACATAAATGGATTTAATAAGATTTCTTTATTTAAAAGAATGTTATGAAATTTCGGCATTTATATTTACATTATAAAATTTTTAAAAATATACTATTTTCTTGTTTAAAAATATTTTTTACGGAATTTTGCAAATGGAGAAAACAGCTTAAGAGCCGTGAACTAAATATGTACCTTACGGGATATGTTGAAAATACGAATAACTTTCATTAAATTCCACATCTATTCAGAATATTTAAGTTTTTCCAATTATATGTACAAAAGGGGATCAATGAACAAGTGTTTAATTATTTATCAACTACTACTATGCTAGAGTTTCCTAAAAATAATAGAGTATTCTGTTTATATTATTATATATATATATATATATATATATATATATATAGGTATGTATACACGTCACCAAGCTTGAACATGGGCCTTTTGGGACCACCACCAGTTTTGGTGTTGGATTTGTTCTTGAGAGCATCTCCTAGTTTTTCAGTAACAACCCACTCGTTAACTCTACCAGCTTCGAATAGCCCAATCAATGTTGCCTTTGTACGGTGCAGAGACATCACATTCTCAAACAGTATCCAGTAAAATAATAGATGAATTGACCTGCATATCCATTATTATATTTTTGTTAAATTTAACCAACCTGCACTTTTGAATAGCATAAAAAAATACGGGTTCGAGATGTACACTTTTGTACCAATAACCAATGTCTGATCCACTAATTTCAACGTCAAACATCTAAAATGACCTAAAAATATCTTAATCGTTGACTTCACAATGTAAATTTTCATAGGTTTCATACAAGCTATTATTAAATATTAATTTCAAGAGAATTCTGAATTTCAACATTTGTTATTAATAAAGTTAGCTGAAAAACTCTAATTTTGGATACAAACATCTATATCAAGGGTCTGTGAGTGAAATAAATTATAATTTTGAATGGATTTAAATGTAATTTCCATGGGTGGTAATTTACTCAAAATAGAAATATAAGGATAAAAATGAAACTATACAAATACTTATATGGTCAGATTCTGCACATTAATTGTGTTTTTCAAGGAACCATCAATAAACAAGATCTAGACATGTGACGATTTGTACAATTTCTTTATCTGTGCATATGTTAATACTATATGGAAATGAAAATGAATAGTACGTAATTATCAGTGCATATATTAATACTATATGGAAATGGAAATAAAGATAACCATGTAATGAAATTGTACAAATATCATTATGGTTAGAGCATGTATGTTAATTATGCTTTTTAAGAAACTATCAATATATAAGATCTAAACACATAACTATTTGTATAGTTTCAGTATATAATTATTTGTGCATATATTAATACTATACCTTGGGGTTCCAACAGCATTTAGAGTAGTGATGATGGAAGGTATATAAATGGCACCCCAAATAGGTACATCAACCTCTGGTACCAATATGGTTAATGGTAACACCACACAGTAGAAAAAGAAGGTCACCATATGTGCTATTATCTTTCTCACAAAGAAGAAGCTGTAGATTGTGTACACCTTCTTAAATACAGTCACTTTCTGCATTCCGCAAGAGTATAAACTGTGTACGACCAATAATAATAATAATAATAATAACATAAATGAACACATCATTTTAGATTATGTAGACAGAAAATGATTTATGTACCCAAAATCATATACTGAAATTTTACAAACACCTACGTAGTTAAACTTCGTTAATTTACATACTTTTAAGCTAAAAATCAAAATTTTGCTATGGGAGCTGTAGCATCCCCCACAAATTTTGAAGTTTTAAATTTTTAGTGTTAAATTTTTTATTTGTAAATTTAGCATTAAAATGTTGTAAAATTTTTTTATTTTAAATTTTAGCACCCTCTTTATATGAGATTTGGGATTTCCTGGTTTCCCCTAGTACATGATTTGTTTTTATTTTTATTCATTATTTTATTTTTATTTTTTTTGGGTACTGACCTTGTTTCGGATTATCTCCATCACCATTTTCCTGAACAAATTTGCAGGGCCACAGGACCATCTGTGTTGCTGGTATTTAAAGGCTTTGATAGTACTAGGGAGCTCACTTTTCACCTGCCAAAAAATGAATTAAAAAATTTTAAAGATGAGATATATTATGTGTTTACTTTGCTAATTTTAATTTCCTTCATGCGGTTTTCTTTTTATATCCTCTAATTTTAGAATGAGCAAATAAATAGAATAAATAAAAACCTGCAGATCCCCGAGATAAACAAATTTCCAGCCCTTGAGGCTGGCTCGGACGGCCAAGTCCATGTCTTCTACGGTTGTTCGGTCCTTCCATCCACCGGCTTCGTTGATTGCAGCAATTCTCCATACACCAGCGGTACCTATACCATATTTGTTTTTATTAATTAGTTTCAACTATGCGAAAAAATATTTTCACAGAGCCGCCAATTTTCCTAACGAATAAAAGGACTATTAATTACTCAAAAACATAGAAAATTCATTTTTATTTTAAATAAAACGGATTATTGTTGCATAGAAAAAGAGTGGAACATAAAACTAATTGAAGATTCGCTCCTAAGATATTAATGACATTATGATATTTGGACTACTATTTGAATGTCGCATTCATAATTCCTTACTCTTCTTTTAATTATCTTTTATTTTATTTTCTACATCTTACCTCACTGGGAAATTTTTGCATTTGTCAATTTTATACTATAAGCTCTGTTCACTTTTGCATACCAAAATTGTTAATTATTGTAATTCAATAAGGCGGTGGTTAGGTGAGCGCATCAATGCTCCTATATACATAGTGTATATGCCAATAAAGAGTCAGCACAAGGTAGTTCTGAAAAGTTCGTCAAAAATATTCCAAAAAAAAATTCAATCTTTTTTAATTAAAACTTTTAAAATATAAAATAAAGGAAATAGGAGATTGAAAATTAGTTGACTTACCATTGAAACCAAAAAAGGCATGGGTGGATGAACCAACTTCTTGTTCTACAGTGAAATGATAATCCAATGACATCTCTTGCATCCTTGTTAGCAAGCATTCATCCGCATTTACTGCAATAAATTTTTTTTTTTTTAAAAAGTATTTTTTTAGCAAAAAAAGAATAATGGAAGAAATGTAATAAGGAATGAACATGGATTTTTTTACCTGTTAATTGATGAAAATATTAACCTCTACAAAAGTAATATTTTCTTTCTAGTTAAATTGTAATATTTAATTTATTAATCATTTGGAAGCATAGTTTTCGATTTAAAAATAGAAACGCCTATGGTACGAAAAGGGGAAAATATAGCCTGAATGGGAACTGAAAACTTTTCCAAAAAAAATAATAATAATAAAAAATTGGCAACTGAAATATCATATATATTGAAATAAATCATATGGACATTTCTTAAAATTATAAAGCTATATTAAAAAAATATGCCCGAACAACTCGTCATCATGATCATTATTATTATTATCATCAAGCAATTGAGAAACATTCACCCTTCCCCAAATAAGAAACTTTATTAATTATTGCCCCGAAATAATAAATCCCCGCAAAAAGCATAAAAATGAACTATGACAAGCAATACATTATTAGATTTAGAACCCAAAAGAGAAGAGTATTTAGTTTGCTTTACTGCACATGACAAACTTTATAAGGTTTAAGAAATCATCTAATACCAGGTCCACCACTAGTGACCCGATTTCACAAATCTACGGCCAAATAATGATTATCCAACCATTAACAATAGCAATTTTTCCACAAATTGAAATATGAGGAAAATGCTTCGAGTTGGTAATTAAACCCCCGAAACAAATATCTGATGCGGGTCATGACTGAGCAAGCAAGCGCCTCACTTCATCTGCCAATTCGATTACATGCTTGTCCTCACAGTCTCGTAAGATTTAGGAAATAAATCCAATAGGAAAATATGTCAATAGATTTTAAAATTTTATGCATGATGAATGAGAATCAAGAATAAGAACAACAGTATTAGAAACTCACTAAATTGAACAAGGGCCTTTTCGAGGTGGAAAAGGTAGTCTCTGTTGGGTCCAGAGGGGCCTTCCGCATTAATAATTTGTCTGCATAATCAAAACAAATTAAAAAAATGAAATTCGCATATATATAATTCATTACAAATATACACATATGTAACTATATATTCACATACTTGGCAATGTCTTCAAGTGATGCAGGCCCTAAGTAGTTCGGATTTTGCTTCTGGTCCGGAGATGCAATGTATCTAAAAAATGATGTGTGAGTTTCGATCTTACAACAATTTCAGTATGGCAATGCTACTGACAATCGGAATTGTCCACAACATGGCTAACCATTCGCCATGCCATCAACTGATAACGTGATGTTATAATAGCCATGAGCTCAGGCACTTTGAAGTGTAAAAAAATAAATGTACCAATCATGTGGATCAATCTGTCGAATCTGCAACTTACACCATTACATCAGAAACTGCTGGGCTCAAACCAGTCGGGTCCTAAAAATATTTCTAGATTAGTATAAACATTATATTCTTCGATGTTTCAAGCAAAAGAGAAGATGCTGTTCCAGCAGAAAAATGAAATTTCGCACTTACGGTGAAAAAATCAACATATGCCTTCTGGTCGTACTGTTTTTCCCTCACTTCAAGATACTATTTACACACAAAAAAAAAAAAAAACATGAGCACATATCTATGATAACAATCTATTAAGGAATAGGAAAAACATAGACAGGTTGGCAATACAATTTAATTTATAAAAATATGCTAAAAAGAAAAGAGCTCATTCACATTTGGATGAGAGAAAAAGCTGAAATCGCTAATATTCTAACTAACTGTGAATTGGTACGTAATTTTAAAATGTGGTACACCTCCGTACCAAATCGCCAAATTTAGCGAATTAAGACAATCAGACGATTACACTCTTAAAATTTATTACTAGAGATAAATCTTATATAAACATGTTAAATAATGATGTTACTTCTATTAGTTTCAAGTTTGAAAGCATTAAATTTCATATTTCAAAATAATAACAGAAGTTTAAGCTAGATTTAACTAGATACTGACTTTTACGAAACTTAATATGATGGCCTCGCATATGCTAAGGCAACTTACAGCAGACTACTCCTACCCTTCGCATTTTAAAATATGTAGTATACCATGTTTCCGTTTTCATTTCACATTCCGGAACGATCCGGATTACAGGTAACATAGAGAAAAATCAAGATTTACATGATAACCTTACCGTTAATGCAGTTTCTTGGTCTTCCTTTCCTGAGATCTTGTAGGCAACTCCCCACTGTTACCATAGAGGAAAAAATATATTTATCAACCTGTAAAAGTTATGAGATTCTATAGTTCCTCGACAGGAGGTTACAAGTCATTCTAATTACAGATTTCCTAATTACATGAGCAATGCAATTTTTGTAATTAGATCACACAACTTTTTCCGGTGCAGTCAAGTATATAAAAAGGAGCTGTCACAGCCACAGCAGTCTTTTTGCATTTTGAATTTCGAATTTGTACTACTCACATAATGTTAAGCACTGATCTTTCCTCTACTTCCTTAACAAAAAAGGAGCAACATCACATTGTTTAAAAAACAATCAAAATATAAACGGAAATGGAAACTGCAGAGTCAGATAACAGAATAGCAGAAACTCCAATGTAGATTAACTCCAATGATCCCAACCCTTCGTCTCCCTTTCCATCAACACGCCAGAATAAAAGAGTTTACTCTTATATTTCATTTCATGGATGTGAATTTAATACGTATTTGGTAATGATCCCTAAGGCAATATAGTCCATACAAAATGGATGATAGTTTTCATGATACTATCTGGAAGCACAAAGCATGAGGATTTCAAATCAAGGTAGTACACTAATATTGTTATCATGGAACCATGTTTGAACTCAAATCACTCATGAAGTGAACATGTGTGTATATTTGAATCATAGATTCATATACATCCCTGAATACCAATTTATTGGGATCTTTAAGGCTTGAATGATGACGATGATGATGTATCCCAGAATATGTATTTATAAATTATGTTTGTGTAAAGGGGGGATACAGACTTACACAAACATCTCCTTCTGAGGGCTCCAGCGTGACTGTTCTTCCTGGAAATTCCGGAGTTCCTCTATGATCAGTACTACCTGCCAGTGAAAAAAAAAAACACCAAACTATTCATCAATTAGATTATAGCTTGTCTGCAGCTTTTAATCTAAAAGCTGGATTTTGTGAAAGTTGGAAAAACTTTCAGTTCATAAAATAGAAAACTCGTAACCTTTTAGGCCAGAAAAGCTACAAAACGCAGTGCAAGTCTTTGAGCTAAAAGGAAACAAAATTAGGGTTAAAGAATGACAAAATAAGTCAAAATCAGGAATAGAAGATAATAATGTTCAACTACTTTCAAACCCAATAATAACACAAAAAACAAGCAGTAGCAAATGCAGATGAGTTTGTTTGGGTGCAACTTCTAAGCAAAAAATTGCTTGTCTAAAGATGAAAAAATCATGTCAGTTAATCCACTGACTAATTTCTCTAGAGCGTTGATGCAAAAGACTATTTTATAGAAGCAGGTCATGATGAGAGACAAATCAATAATCATATTCATGTTGTGTTCTTAAATTCATAAAATGAGTCTGACTCATCAAAACCCATTGGTGTAAAAATCTTTACACCCAAGGAGTTTAGAAATTAAACTCCTCAACCAATTTACTTTTAGTGTTCTTTTTCTTTTCCAGGTTAAAAGCCACAAACAAACACAACATGGTACAATTACTTCATCCTTTTCCCCCTTGTAGATTGTAATATACTTTGCACAAATGGCAAAGGAAACTCGCAGCAATTTGGGATAGAAAAGGAGAACTTTTCAACTAATAGAACACCCTACAATTATATAAGTGAAAAAAAAAATTAAGATAAAAATATCACTTTTAGTGCAGTTGCAGCTCATAAGCTAGAAAGCCAAAAACGAGAGCTTAAATGCCACCACAGAGTAAATTCCGCAAACAATCAGTTCAACATTTCTTCCTTTTCAGTAGACATTTACACAAATGTAAAGGAAACTCCTAGGAATTTGGGAAAGGAAAAAAAAAATAACCGATTAAAAACCCAAAACACAAACTAAAATGGGTGATAAAAGCGCAAGTATTTGCTTGATTGCCTATTTGCAGAAAAACACTTGCCTTTTCTCTTTAAACTGTAAAAAGCAATTGGGTATAACTAGTAGTTCATTTGGCCACTAGCATTATTATTAACTTTTAAGCTGCAACATGAAAGCCCTGAACTTAAAAACTATAAATCAACAAGCCTCCCCCCCAACTCCCCTCCCCCCCAATATGTATATTCCGGAAACAAAATCTTCAAATGATTCCCTTGAACCAGAGTTATCACAAAAAATTTCCACATGTGCAAGTCTTTACTTCCGAAACTCTTAATAGTGCGTTTGGTGCAAGGATTTAGTGAAATAAAATATGACTGAAAAAGAAAATGTTAACTTAAATTCATGATTTTTTGTGAAGAGATTTTCATTTCCATCACAT
>MKEJ01082078.1:0-12047 GCA_001753735.1 Embelia ribes | reverse complement strand
ATTTTGTTATGCTTTAAATAATACTCATAGCATCAAAATACCATAATAAAAACACAATCAAATATTCTGTAATTTTTCAAAAAAAAAAAAAAATACCCTTTTATACAAAATGAAACATTTCAATCAAAACAAACCCAATACCCTACATAGATAAATGATAATATTATTATAATTATGTAAATAGAAGGGCTGTTTCGGGGTCGGGGTGAAACGAGTATCCGTATTCCCATCCCTACTCCTTTCAAAGCCGGGGTTGAGTTTTTCCTGTTAAAGTCGAGACGGGTTTGGATGGGTGCCCACGAGTTCAGGTCTCATTGCCATGTCTACTTATAAAAGTTATGATATATTCTCATTTGTCTAAGCCAACTAGCCAAGCAGCTTATATAGAGCTTGTTTGGTTACAGTTTTTAAGTTTCGGCTAATTAGCTTTTTTATCCAAAATCTGAATAGTATTTCGTTGCTCAGCTATATTGGCCTAAATAAGCTGGATGCATCCAGTTTTTTCATAATAAAAAATAAACTGACCTACTTGCTTAAAAGTAACAATTAAATGAAACCATACTAACAATAATATATATATATATACATATATAGGGAGCGGTTCATGGGATAAAATTTCCTACAAAAATTTTTAGACACTTTTTAAATCGTTGGATCACAATTGATCCAATGGCTTAAATTTATCAAAACAATTACTCTCTCTTTCCTATCTTTCTCTTTCATTTCTTATCTCTTATCTCTCTCTCTTCCAGCCAAGGTAACCAAGCTCTTCCCCTCTCTCCGGTGAGGCTGCAACCCACATCGGCTCATATATATATATAGGGTTGTGCAATCAGTTCATTCGATTCAAAATCGAACCGATTTGAACCAAACCAAATGAATGTCTATTATTTTATAAATTAAACCAAACCGGTCCAGTCAGGATACCGAACTAAAACAAACCGAAATCAGTTTGGTTCGGTTCAGTTTGAACCGATTCCCTAATTATGTTAACAAATTACAGTATAGATTGATACAAATCATGAATACATAATATATATATATATATATATATATATTTTAAATCATTACAATCAATGGATTGATATAAATCATGAGTATCTATTCTAAAAACACATAACAATCAATTGATTAACTCAAATCTGAATATATATCTATAATCCGAATAAACCGATTTTTTTCAAATTTAAAAACTGAACCGATTGATTGATTTTAAAACCGAACCGGATCCATTGGTTCGATGATTCAGTACACCAAAAAATTGTTCACCCCTATATATATATATATGAATGAAATAACAGATCATGAAACAACAGAAAAATATTAGGAATTAATACATCTTCCACCACATAGAGATGTGATATCAATTTCGAATGTATTCAATTCAATGAATGTTATACTAAAAAAATTTCCAAAAAAAACCAAATAGAGTTATAGGAATAAGAGATAAATGATTATGAAAGAGCTTTTCAATTAAATGACGATGAAAGGGCTTTTCAATCAAATTCTGATAAAAATCCAAACTAGTAATTGTTTCTTCGTCATTAAATTTGATTAAGTGGTCTATAAAATTAGATCCGATCCAATGACTAGAAATAGCAATAATTCAAAATTGTTAGTTCACAATATTCACTAATTAGAATATCCGTTTTTTTTATCCAAACTTTTCATTGAATGGCTTTGGTATATATATATATATAAATTGTCAGTTTAACAGAGAAGAGGCAACGAAAGGAAAGAGAAAAATAGGAAAGAGAAAGTAATTGTTTTGATAAAATTTGGCCATTGGATCAATTATAATCAAATGCTTTAAAGAATGTGTAAAAATTTTTGTAAAAAATTATGTTCCTTGAACTACTCTCATGTATATCCTCCCTACTTTTCTCCTCCCATGTTTCAATCATATTTCATTTCCAAAAAAATGGTTGAAATGACACAATTTTAAATGAACAAATCAATAAATAAATGCAATTGTAAATGAACCTAAATTATTTATTGATTTGTAAATGAATAATTTTATAACATATCCACTCTTCATTTACTCGATTATAGTAATGACTCTTGATATTTTAATTGGTACAGAGATTTATTCTCTTATCCATATAAAAAATTGTTAGCCCTCGTATGTCACTCCACTATTTTATCCAATTCCAATGTGGTTATCGATTAAAATACAATTATATCTTCCGATCATTATAAAATGTTGGTTATTTGAGGTGTATCAATTTACTTACCTTTCTTTATTAAATAGATAGAATTGGAATTTGGCAACATGTATTTCTTAGTTCTTCATTGGCAAATTATTTATCATATATAATGAGTAATTCAAACGTAGATATGCATGTTCTTTATATATTTTTATTAAGAATTTATTGAATCGCCCCATATTTGTGCTTGAGATAAGTTTTCTTTTGTTATTTGAAATAAAATTTTATTTCTCATATTCAACTATTTGCTTTAGTATGCTATTGAAGATTTATTTTAAGATCCTTGATAGTTTACATTTATAGGCTGAAAGTTTAAACTTATCGATATTGATCAATTAATCGGTTTTATTTTCTTTATAGTGTTTTAAAATATTTTAAAAAATTGATGCTTTTAGTTTAAAAATTTAGTCGAAATGATACTAAAAAGAGTCAAAAAAAGTAATATGAAGCCAATGGGTGGCTCCAAATTAATTGGGATACTACCACTACATGCAATGGTTTAGGAGTAAAAAGTAATTTATTTTACTTATATAAGTTCATTTTGCATCCCTATAAAAAAATTAAATACTATTAACTATGGTGGCATAAAAAGTTATCCAACATACTACAAATAAATTTTAATACTAAGTATCAATTGGATAAATGTTCAATACAAAAAAAGAGGGTGAAAGTAAGAATGGAAAATATAAATGTCACAAAATTTGAATATCCAAATTATGATTTTGTAAGATAGATAATTATATTTAGATTGTAGTAGAAAGTCATACAAACCTACTTTATATGGACATTGGAGATTATGTATATATATATATAACTTCGTATTTTTTTGGGTTGTGTTTCAAATAGGTGTGCTCATACTAGGCTCGGGTGCCACAACCCACAACATAGAGCCTGAGTGGCTAGCCAAAAGGGTCGAAAACGTCGTGGCTCCGTGGGCAATGGAGTTCGATACTTGGCTCAAAGACGCCCTTCTCGACGGGAGATACAAAGATGTGATGAGATACATAGAAAAGGCACCCAATGCGAAGATAGCTCACCCACGGCCAGAACACTTGTACCCTCTCCATGTGGCCATTGGTGCAGCGGGCGACGACTCGAAAGCCGAGCTTATCCACACTTGCTGGGACAAGGGCATGTTCTCTTATTCCTCTTACAAGTTTACCTCGAAGCCATGATATATTATTATTATGTGTGTGTATGTATGTACGAGAAATTCATATTGAGTGCTATGGTGATGCTAATTCACCGTGATAAAAAAATAATAATTCATCTCTCCAAAAATCATTACATATTTTAATTGAGCATGTTTTTTTATGAAATATTAAAATAATAATTTAATATTTTAATATAACAAAAATATCAAACTTACCTCCATTTTATATTTAAAAATATAAAATTGATATTTTTATTATATTTTAATATTAAATTGTTATATTTTAAAATTTTCTAAAAAATAGTGATGTCTAATTATTTGTGTGCGGAGTAAATAATACGTACCGAAATCATAACCATTCTCATATTTTCACCTCTTCCCTTCTACCTTATTTTTACATTCGAAAAGAGACACAAAATCAAAGATGAGAAAACCAGCCATAATAGCCTAAAGATCAACGCCGCGGCTAACGTTAAAATTTGAGGACTTGATCCAAAAAAAAACCTATGATTAAATCTACCAAACTATTGCATTGAGACCTTGTTCCAAGGGTTTGGTTGGTTGGCTGGAGGGTTTGAGTTGGGTTTGGTTGGGTTGGGTTCGACTAGAAATTGGAAAAATTTATGTTTATCTATATTTAATAAACAAAATGAAGAAAAGAGAGGTAAAATAAAGTTGGTAGATTGAATAAAATAATTTAAATTATATGATCAACTAAAATTATATCACCTTTTTCCCCAAAATGAACACAATTCCTCTCTCCTTCCCTGCCTTTACTTTCTATCCTCTTAATTAATTCATCTTGTCTCTTCGCTCTCACTTCTAACCAATCAAGCTCACCTTGATTTTAAGTCAACAATTACGGTTGTACTTTAAAATATAGGATAAATTACACTACGTCCCCATGAGGTATCTGACAATTTCAGATTATCCCCATAGCTTTGTGAAATTTCAACTTTCCTTATTGAGATCTCTAGTCAACTCACACGTTGTCCCCCTTGGTCATTTAAAAAGCATTAATATTCCAGAATTACCCATGGTCATTTAAAAGGCATTAATATTCCAGAATTACCCCTGGTCATTGAAAGAAAAAAGGAAAAAGTTATCTTTATATACATATACACATAGACTAAAATAAATATATATACAACAACTCGACATAAAATCTAACTACTTTCTCATATTATTAATATGCAAAATGAAAAAATATATATACAGTTGGGGCTAAATCAAAAACAAAAACTTAAGTCAAATGAATGTTTGAATCACAATTTTAGTAGTTATTGACATTTATTTAATTTTTATTTATAATACTGGCTCGCACACTCTTCTTCTATATTACAATTCATTTTTCTCTCTTCCTTGCTCATGATCCCAAAATTTTTTATAATGAAATTCGGGGGTTATTCAATTTGACTATGTCCTCCCGTCTTCTTCTTTGACATTTGAATGTTGGAAGAGAAAAAGATGAATTTTTACTTATTTTTCTGTACAGGTTTGTCAAAAATACTCTTTTTGGAAAAGGGAGAGAGAAAGGAACATAAAAAGAAGAAGGATGAGAGAACCAAATTATTTTTCTTCTTTTCCGCTTTATTTTGGTGAGGATAGTAATGTCATTTGTCAAACATCACAAGGTAAAGTGTAACTTTAGAAAGCTTTGTGGATAAATGTAATTATCAGATACCTCATGGGGCAAATTGTAATTTACCCTAAAATAAATCTTCGTCTGATTACTTCAGCAAGAAGCTATCATGTATAATTTGTTGGTGGAGTATCATTTTGATTCTTTTTGACCCCACCTTCAAAACAACTTTACCAATGGAGAGAGAGAGCAGGGGGTGTGCACCTCCAAAACAGGATATCACTCGGAAATTTTTTCTAATTAACACGTCTCATTCGAAAGTGCATAAAATAAATATTCTTGGCTAAGAAAACGAACTAATAAAATATATTTTTAGTGTTTGTAAATAAATATGTTTTATGTGTACAATTTGACAAATTGAAAACACGTAAAAAAAAATATGCTTTTATATAAATTTTTTAAAATAGAAAATACATTAAAAATATATATTTTTTGTGTAAACTTTATAAAGTTAAAAATGCATAAAAATATTTTGACCAACTGAAAATGCATAAAAAAATATATTTTCTGTGTAAATTTTTAAAAATAGAAAAGACATAAAAGAAAAGTATTTTCTGTGTAAATTTTTTAAAATAGAAAACGCATAAAAAAATGTGATATTTGTGTAAATTTTAAAAAAGTTAAAATGCATAAAAGAAATGTGTTTTCTATGTAAATTTTTAAAAACAGAAAACGCATAAAACAAATGTGTTTTATGTGTAAACTTTACAAACACTGAAAACACAATTTATTAATGCATTTTCTTAGTCAATTTGTACCTCTACTGCTTTAACTTTTTGACGGAGCATGTTGGAATTTAAATATATAGAAAACATATTTATTTTATGTGTTTTCTAATGAGTTGTGTTAGTTTGAAAAATTTTTTAAGTAGTGTTTTAATTTGGAAATATTTGTAGCTACACTGGCTAAAATGAAAAAAAATTCCATTTGTGAACATTTGAGACAAACCGTGTCATTCTAGACTCCCTAACAGTTATGAAATAAGAAATACATAAATCATGAGTACTGGGTCATTCTCTTAAATGTTAATTTGGTGTAATGGTTTCTTATAGAAAAATATGACGGAAAAGAAAATATTTTACCTAAATTTACAATTTTTTATGAAGAAATTTTCTTTTCTTCGTATTTTTCTATGAAAAATTCTTATAATAAACGGTGACTAAGGATATTGTAGCAAAGTAAATTGGAGAATAAAATTAATCTAGTCGTACGTTTACATACTAGAGATGGATATGGAAGGGCTTTGACCACTAACACCTCTCCCAATATGCCCAAAAAAATAAAAATAAAAAACAATGGGAGGAAAAAACAAACAAAACCTTTCAAATTGTTTTATTTTTACAGGTGATCAAGATATAAAATAACGTCGTTAGCCCCTTCCATGCATGATTTCAAAAAGCTGCATATGTACGGTTTGTACGCATTCAGTCCTCGTATGAGATTGTCCCTAAAATTTGTCAATCTTTTCTAGACGTCCACGTTGCTAAGAGTAGTAAGATTTTTGTAATAGTAGAAATTTTTTAATCAATCAATAAATATATATACATATCACACCTATACCAATTAGCGAAGAGACCTAAGAGTTGTTTATTGATAATTTTTAAGCTCAATTTATTTTATTTTATATTTTTGATATTTTTTCCCGTTTTAAAACTGATTTTTCCACTATATGTTCAAAAAACTAAAAACTTTCAGCTAATTCTGTCCTTTTATTTTTTCGGAAAAAAAATAACTCTTTTTCTTTAAAATGCAACCAACCAAACCGTCTGTCAACTAGCATATAATTTTCCTGGAAGTATGTTAAAACATTTATGCATTAGCATGTTCAAAATTGATGACATAGGAATGTTTCAGACACTATCGAAAGGATTCAAATGTTACATACTGCAACATTTAGGCTCTAATATTAGCAATCGATAAATGTGGACTTGCAGCCTTCTATAGTTAGGTATCTTGAAATCTAGAAATATGTGATAACCTGAGAAAGGCTTCCATGTCCTTTTGGTTGAACTTATTTTGGTAAGATAACATATTGCACAATCTATTCAAGTTATTTCATTAATTGTACGGATGGTTGGTGTAGTACATAGTGAAAAACGAGCAAAAGAATGGCCTCCAGAAGTTGAGGAAGCCTTTATTAGGCTCATGGTTGAGGAGGCGCAAAAGAAGACCGTGCAGAAAAGCTATTTTGATGAAAAAACAAGGGAAATGTTTGCTGACGAGTTGTTGAAACAATTCAGTTAGAGGTACTACATTTACAAGTTAGAAGTCGAAATTCAACATTTTGAGGCAAAAGCATAGAGCCTTTGCGAACTACTGAAGCATACAAAATTTAGATGGGATCTGATGACAAACAAAATTACTGCCAATGAAAAGTTTTGGAAGAAGTACTTGAGGGTTTTTCGTTCTATCCCTTTATTTCGTGCATTAAGTAGTCAAGTTTACTTTAAGTTTCGTATATTCATTAGTTTAGGGTGAGTCACGGTATCATCTAAATGATACTAAGTAGAGTAATGCTCCAACAACCCTCTTAAACCTACTGAAAAACAGTACTTATATACTACAGAAAATATCCCAATACATAAAAAATTGTGCACCCCACAATAAAATTTAGTTTAACACATAAGCGTCATATCTATCATGCCACGGCATCCAAGACTCGATGACATGAGATAAAAGAAAAGAAAAAGAAAGAAAAGAAGCAAAATACAACTTAATATTCTTTTAACACTTGTTGCATCCCAAATTTCCATCCTTAAAACTCAAGGGTACTACCTTCCAAATAATTAAAGAAATGAAAATATACATTTATCTATCATTCCCGAATACACATAACTACAACACTTGTTATATAATATTTACAATATTTAAAAAGAAACTACAACATCACAGTGGAACACAACTTACTTACATAATACTACAGTGAATTCCTTATTTACATATACAGAATCAAGCTGCAGGCTTGCCAAAATAATAAGAAGGAAGATATAAGTATGCTTTTTACCTCGCATACAAGAGCTAGAATATACATATACTTTCGTATAACACCAACATTATATTAGAGTTGTCACGCCCTGAATTTCCTCCAAACCCGGGGACGTGATTCTATAAAGAAATAAGTAACCAAAAAGGCCAAAATCTACAATATAACGAAAGGAATAAATATACAAATTCCCATATCCCATAGTCAATCACAAAACTATCTACGCACTCTCACAATACAAAATAAATCACAACTTGATTACATATATAACATGAATAAAATAGTTACAATAATCTTGTCACAAAATATAAATATATAACTGTAGCTATCAACTTAAGGCGAGTATGCATACATGATCAAGCTAGGTACCCGAGCAAAATAAAAATGTAATAAAGAGTCAAAAATCTAATATAAAGTCTTATGGTTCACACAAAATAAATGCACAAAAATATTGACTAACTCTAGCTCAGCAATCATATGAATAAGCTCTGAAAATGCATTAGAGCCGCCCTAGACCCTTATTGGCTTAAGGTCATGCCCCTAAGTTTGTATGGGCCTCCAAACCTGGAATATTACAACACAAATAGAAGAAAAGTGGTATTTTGTACCGGCCATATTAGTAGTATAACTCTAAAAAGAATTTAAGTATATACATGATATGTATGCACATGTAATGCAAAAAGGATGCCACATGATATGCAATCGCCTCATTTGTTCAAAAATCCTTTATTTTTCGAAAACCACAAACGTTTCCACAAATCATAAGTGATTTCACAAATAATAAATATTTCCACAAATGACAAATGTTTCCTATGACTAACAAAAATTTGGGACTAAGGCATTTTCACAAATAGGCCTGAGAATCACCCTAGCTCACATTGCCCTTAGACCTGAGAATCATAGGTCCATATCACAAATATCATAAATCACAAAGGTTTTTATAGAAAAACTTGACCTAATCCCGAAAAGAAAGGAAAATGACTCAATCCCTTTTCAATGCACATCTTCCTTCAAAATATAAATTTTTTCTACAATTTAAATCACAATATGGTTATGCATATGCTCATGTATGAGTATATTAATGTACATATGTATGATCATTATGTACCACAAAAAGAGTATATAAGGCTTACCCTTAATACTTACTATCGACTTTATAATAGCATAATATTGATTCTATCATTAAATCTATAATTACAAATGATTAGTTGTAAATATAAATTTTGCCACAATAAGAAATTTACACATTCATAAAAAATAGTTGATATCGGCAATTTTTACCATAATACACTAACCAAACCACACTTATTACAAATTCACAAAAAATAGAAAAAACTTGTCACACATGTCATATACACACAAACTCTCCAATTTAAAGTAATACGATTAATTTACTGTACCTAGGTGAAGAAGAACCCTCCCCGAGTAGTCATATCCAAAAGCCCAAAATTTACCCCAATTAGGCCTCCGAGTTTGATCTAACAAATGATAACGAATCATTATGAATTCATAGACAAAAAATCTCTATAAATCGTATAGAGTTTGATTTTTAACTTTATTTCAATATTTGGAGTTTGCACGCAAACCTAGGTATGAAGAAATGAGTAAGATAGAAAGACAAACTTACATCAGTACAGAGCCTAGATGTTGGGGAGTCCGAATATGCCCCTAGACTTCGAACCTGAACCCCCGAGCTAGATGATCTTGATCTTCAAAGTTTCTTTCTCTCTAGTCACAACTCTCTCTCTCTGTCTCTCTATAAGCAGAATGTTCACTAGAAAATGAAAATATAACACTTCTTACGTGTTAAAGTATGCATCTGGTCATCGTTCGAATGGCGCTGTAGTTTAAACGACATTCTTGCACCGTTCGAACGATTCTTCTAGAACTATAACTCATCCACTGGAAATGTAGAATTCTTAAGGCTCAAACCCCACCATTTTTACCCACGACTCTCGCCTTACGGTCTTGCACTAATATACACATTTTCACACCATTCTCACACACGTTCTCACATATTCAAATCCAATACTTGCTCATACTCACAATAACTCACAATTTCTTACAAGTTTACAAGTCTCACAATCACCACAATTCTCACATTTCTCACCTCAACTTACGATAACAAAGATACTCACATATACTCCCAAATGCTGCTCACAATATAACTTACCAACAATAATTCACAATCCTCACATCACCCATAATGGCCTCAATGCAAATACCAAATATAAATACTCCAATAAAATCTATTATACCTCAACTCAAAATAAGATATGTTTATACAACAATACTCTTCACAATGTCCACAAATATGATATACAACTTTTTAAGGTAGTAACACAAAACACAACACTTATTTGTTTATGCATAATGTAACACACAATCACGTACTTGTTCCATTTAATAAATTATATCGTCAACATATTAACGATATTATTTATTAAATGAAAATGCAAAAAATTCACTCGGAATTTTTGGGACATTATAAGAGTGCGCTACAGTATATAACATAATACATCAATATAGTTTGACAAAAAATGGCACATAGTTACATAATGATTACCGTAACTACACCGTCACCTCAATCGTATCCTGAGCCAAACTCCAAATCTACAAAGTGATTAGAGGACGATGTACATGGAAAATAAGATATATGGGTCATAAATCAACAACATGATAAATATTATAGTAAGTGGTAAATAAATAATTATGTAATATATAAAATGAATATCATTATTTTATATATAGCCGTGTAAAGTAAAAGTGTACAAATACAACCATTACTTATGAATACAATATTCTCATAAAAGAATATAACTCTTCTACGCCAACTACTTATAAATGCAATTTATGCATATGAGTTATATCTCCATCTTATTTAAAAAAATAAATAAATTGGGGAATTATCCCTTTACTTTATCTTTTAAAACAAAAGTGGGTATTTCTTATCCCCTTTCTTAAATCAATTTAGGCATTTTGTTTTGCCTTTTTTCTTAAAACAATTTGGACTTTTTGTATAGCCCTAAGTAACTTATTTCCATATGCTTATGATTCCGGGTAACTTTTTCCCTTATGCTTATGATTTCGGGTAACTTTTTCCCTTATGCTTTTGATTTTAGGTAACTTATTCCCTTATACTTATGAATGTAGCACAAATGCTTATGAACATGAATGCTTATGATCATGTCATGCTTATACACATGAATGTTTCGCGAAATACCATATGATAATGCTTCGCCATATTCCTTACTTAACAATGTCTTAACATTCGCCATACCACAACAAAATGTGACATGAATGGCAACATACTTACATAATTGTCACTACAAATTGTGACCTACGCATGCTTATGCATACAACCAAATATATGAGTATTCAATCAAACTTAGGTATAAATAATGTACAAACTTCTTACACTTATTCTTATATATGATAGATTGCTTATATATATCATGCTTCCAATGCTTATTCATATACTTTCATGCTTATACATATGCTGCAAATTTATATATTCTTTGCTTACTTATACGTACTCCTCTTACTTATACTTACTATACTTTCTTATACTTACCCCACTTACTTATACTTACTACGCGTACTTATACGCTTACTTACTTTGCATACATATTTTGCATATTTATATCTTATACTTATACATTGCATACTTATACTTACTTGCATACTTCATATCAACAACATATGTTGGTACGCCCTTAATTTCCACAAACTTAGGGACGTGAACTAATAGAAATAAAAATATCTAACTATTACCTCCCATCTTCCAACCTCTATTCTTCAAACCTTTGAATACTTAACATGGACAAAATAATACATCATACATCCACGAAATATAATACATCCTCATCTTTAAAATAATCAGAGTGTGCTGAAATAATAATACATCATAATACAACTTCATAACCTGATACAACATAAATCCAATGGCCATTTAAGGAGCAAATAAAATCTACAACTACTGGCCACTTAAGGCGCAAAAATATACAACATAAATTTAAAGGCCACTTAAGGCGCAAAATAATAATATACATCTACAGTCTA
>MKEJ01082075.1:0-11085 GCA_001753735.1 Embelia ribes | reverse complement strand
AAAAAGTATTTGATACATGGAAATAGCTTAACTTGAGCAACAACAGAGTAATATGTCAACATATGTTGATATCAGTCGACATATATATTTAAAAATGGAAAAGGCGGGATGTGAAAAGTCAAGATCAAATCAAAGTTGAAGTTTGTACATATTAGTCAACATGTATGTTATATCAGTCGATTGATAAATATTCTAATAAACATACTAGGCTATTTTTCACAATAAAAAATAAAAAAAATATATGTTTACTAACTCAAATCAGTCGCTAATACATTTCAATTGACAAATACACTTAATCAGTCGATAGATTTGGACCACCAGAGAAGCAGGATGCACTAGAATCAAAATGAAGGAAATCAGTTGACATATATGTTATATCAGTCAACATATATCACATCAGTCAACAAATGTTCATCAGACAACATATCTTCATTTTCTAAAAGTTACGGCTAGTGACGGCTAGGTATGGGAGATATGTAGTAGACCTATGCAATGTTTAAATCTGGTTTCAAGGCTATAAAAACATCTCTCCAACATCTCTATCTCCAGCATTAACACCTACATCAACTCAAACTCAATTTTTTTGGTATAAGAGCTTAAACAGTTCTAACTTTGAGCTCATACTTGTATAAGCTTTATAATTTCAATTTTCACAAAAGGTTTGAGTGAGATTTTGCTTTCTATCTTTGTCATAATCTTGAGAGTGGTTTATAAACTCTTATTCTTGAGTGAGTTGAGTAGTTTTGAGAGGTATTACAATCAATTTGTGAGTGTATGCTCGAACTAGAAACTTATTGATAATACAGGTCTCCCTATATCAGCAAATGCTTCTTATGTAGTCCTGAATGGTGATTGGAATTGGCCTAAGCAACAATCTCATGAGCTGCTTGAAATTTATGTGTTGCTTTCTACATTTGATAGATCAAATATTGCACAAGAAGAGTAAAATCATATGGGTTCCTACTCAATCCTCTCTTTTTTCCACTTACTCTGCATCGAAAATCATATGATTTCTGCGTGGCCAATTTGTTTCTCTTTGGTACGAACATCTCTCTGTGTATTAATTGTTTATGATTCGATTCATAGTGATGTATTTCTTGCCGTATGCCCCTTGTATAGTTGTATTGATACTTCCCATTCGGACATTTAACGAAATTCATAAAAAAAAAAAACTTTAGTTGAATGGTCGGTTTGAGCAAAAATGCGACCAAAGCCTGGCTATTTAGTGTTTGAGATGCGGGGGAACACGTGGCACATTGACCAGCCAAACCGTCCATCTTGGGTCAAATTTTAATGTTCTTCGTATTCATCTCTATTTGGTGCTGTCGTTCTTAATACGTACAGCTCCACAGTCATCGTTAGGCGGATGAAACTATGGCCAACGGGCAATTACGGCCTCGCCACCTCTTTCACCCAACCAAATACTTTTTGGTGAAATTATTATTGCAGATAATAATGCGATGGTAGTAATATTGTTCGTTTTGTGATTACTCGTAGCTTTGATTTTGTGTTGTGTAACAAAATCAAATATTGAGCTTCTTTTATCTTAAAAGCTATTCGTAGGAATCATTTTACAGACGAGATCTAGATTAGTAAGTGATGGATAAAGTTTTCGGAAGGTGGTATTACTACATGATTGAAAAATGCACCAAAAAATTTATGTTATGAGATCTTACGATTATAACATTGCATAGAGCTATGAACTGAAAAGATATGCGAATTCGCGACAAATACAACTGACATAAGTAAATAGAAAACACTAATGGAAATATTAAAACGGTGAAGACCGAACCTTATCTCTTGCATTCAATTGAAGTGTATTAAAATCACACTCACACCATTGCTAGGAGCATTGATCGTAACTTGACTTTATCTAAATTTCTTCTTTTATGTCATTCTCTCTCTCACACCTTTTATGTTAAAAAAAGATATATATATATATATATATATATATATATGACAGGATTTTTTCATTAATGGGATAGGTGGGCCCAAATTTACGTCATTGGTCTATCTGTCCCCAAAATTACATATATGATATACCTAATATAATTCGTCATATTGTATGACGAACTTTAAACCGTTCATATATTTTGCCACACCTGTTAGCGAATTGATTTATTAATATTATTCACATTTCGCTGTTGTGTGTGCCGAATTAATATAAAAATAACCTACAATTCGTCCTTCTAAAAGGCGAATTGCCATAAAAAATTTGAAAAATTATTTATTTACAATTTGTTATACCTATTGGCGAATTGATTAATTTTAAGTATTATTCACATTTGACCATCGTGTGTGGCGAATTAATACTATTAAAAAAATTGAAAATTTATTTATGAACAATTCCCCATACTCAGAGGCGAATTCTTATTTTTAGCATGTAATTCACCTTTTATATAGGTGAATTAGGCATATGAGACTGACAATGATGTTGAAATTATAATTTAATTATAATAATAATTCTTCATACATATTGACAAATTATTTTATAATAGTTCACTAATTCGCCAGTATAAATGGCGAATTATTGATGAAAAAAATAATTAATTTGTCATTACTATTGGTGAATTATATCAGGAATACTATATATACAATTTTGGGGATATGTGGACCAATGGCTTAATATTGGGACTACCTGTCCCATCAAGGAAAAAAGTCCTATATATATATATATATATATGAAGACGTTAAGGCTTGTTTATTTTTTGTTGTTTGGTTCTACTTTTTTTTTTTAACTTGTAGCAAAAGATGTTTGACAAACTTTAAAGTATTTGTTTTCATTAATTACAACTACTTTTTTAAAGATACTTTTTGGAACAACCTTGGGGGCGCTTTGAAAAAATATTTTTGATTTTTCTTTCATTAATTAATATAATAACCCCAATTATATTTCTTATATTCTCCGTACGTACACATTTTAATCTTTTTACAATAAAAATAATTACTTTACCATATATTATACTACTTATCAAAACAAAATTTAAAATTTATTTACCAAATATTAGTATTATATCCGCTTTTATAATTAATTTTTCAAAAGCAATTTTAAAAAATAAAATTTAAAAATCATCTTCATTCACATAGTAGACGTTAGTGGCAAATATTCACTTTAGCTATTAAGCCAGTGGTTGTTGCGATCTTTTAATAATGGAAAACTAACTTTTTCAAACTAATGAAAAAAAGTAAGTGAATTCTATGTTAAACATTCTAGTGTTTTAAAGTGGAAAAAGTGGGGAAAAAAAAAAACAAAAAACATAGCTTGAAATTGAGCATTTAAAAAAATGTCAACTTTTGAGTAGAAAACAAAAACAAAAATAAATTTAAATGTTTACATCAAACAAGCCTGGGTAATCACCACATGGTGTCTGCGTTGGTGATGTGAACCGTTAGTTTATAAAGTGATTTTTCATAATAGTTTGCTTTCTTAATTTGTTCACTAGTGATGATGATCATTGGATTTGTTGGTTTCACTTGATTGATAGGGTGATCACAAATTAATTAATCTAATCTAATAATAAAGGGAATAAAGAAAATCCCCTAAATGCTCAAATAATTTGCAAAAATTGACTTTTTAGCCATTGGATTATGTATAGTGCTTTTGCGGCTTCTGCATTTTCAATGACGGTAAAGCTTTAATCAAATGGCTATAAAGATAATTTCATAGCAACTATTTGTTCATTTTAAGATAATATCCCTTGATTCATCGTAGAGAACTCTAGTTGAACCAATTAAGAGAACAAATTAATATAGCCCCCTTCTAGGTACACCAAAAGTATTATAACTTATAATGTAAGAATCCCAATCATAAAAAGTATTAATGTTATAATCTTGGCCAAACAATTAGATCGATAGTGCTTGTTTGGTTGAATCTTTTAAGGTTAAGCTTTTTATTTATCTACTTATACTTTAAATTGCATTTGACTGATCCACTTTAAATTGAGAGATTTTCCTATTTTGACTAAAAAGTAATAAATTTTTAAGCTTGAAGTATAGATTTTGTTTTTCTTAACTAAAAAAAAATTCTAGTTTTTTTCCTCAAATATTGCAACCAAACAAGTCCGATTCCTCCTTATGATTATAATGAACTATTTAAGGAAATATATTTTTCAAAAATAAATCAAATTACCAAATATTAAATAGAGAAGCTTTTGGTTGTCAATTGGTTAGCGTGAGAGTTCAACAAACGACATTATTATTTTCGAAGCAACCTCACCAAACTTAGCTCCCTTGCAATTTGGTTTACTAGACAACTTAGAATGACAAGTGGTGATAGCTTTATATTCACATCAAACGACAGCCTTGTCGATAAAGACTATCTCTTTACATTTTTTTTAATATTTTATTTCTCTAAAAGACATTGGATCACAACAAAAAATAAAAAAATATCCTAAGATACAACTCCAAACCGAGGTAAAATACAAACTTATTTCTTAGAAAGATAGAATTAAGATTGCAAGTCAGTCCAACCGATTTTTTTTGTAAGTTTAGCCGATTACGAAATAGTAATTAGTTCTTATTACTTTAGTTATTTCATATATATTCAGCATTTATCCTTAGTTTTCTTTTTGATAATTTAATTATTTGATCATATTCAACTTGTTTAGCTTGTGGAAATTCTTATTCTACTATCAAAATGCATAATAGAAATTTGGCAGCAGCGAATGTGACAGTTAATTGATTTATTACCATTTTTTTTTTCGGATTCAATATATTTATTTTACCAAAACTTTTCAACATGCTAACTAGATATATATCTAATCTAATTCCATTATAAAAATGTGAACACTTCCAAACTTTACTCTATTTTATAATAAGAAAATATTCCTTCTACTATTACAAAATTATTACATTTTATTTAATAATTAGAACCCAAAAAGAATAATATTGACTTTAACAAAATATATATATCATCAATTATCCAAATATCTTGTTTGAAAAGCTATTGCTAGGGATAATTACAACTAGCTCCTAGAGTTTCAACAATAATTATTTTTAACTCCAAAATTTCACTTACAACAATAATAATTTTTAGAGTTTGGAAAATGAATAAGATTTGACCATCAAACTTTAAAAAAAAATGACATAAGTAGTACATTTTATAATTTTTGCTTATATTAAAAATCATATAATACTCAAAATAAGATAAAAAAGCAACATTAAATATCATAAAAAGACTAGCTAATTTCAAAATAAATTATATATTTGCCACTACAAATATTTCCATCATTTACGAATAACTTTAAATTCATAACAAAAACAAATATTTTAATGAACGTAAAAATATATATGTATAAAAATTAAAACTTCATTCTAAATTTATATTGCTTTAATTGAAATGCTCTCCAAATTTTCAAACCTATGTAATTTTCACCTTTAAGAGTAACTAAGTAATAATTATTTTAAATATTATTAAGAGTCTAACCTAAAAGCCATACGAAGAGTTGTTCAAAATGGATATGACAATACTAAACAGTATTTGGTAACAGATATATATAAAATATTTGACAGTAAATATTTTTGTAGCCAATTATGTACTTGATAGATTCATAATGTTTAGGTCATGAGATTTATATAAACCATACTTAAGTGAATTCTATGTTAAATATTCTAGTATTTCAAAGTGGAAAAAGTGAAGGAAAAAAAAAAACAAAAAAAACGTAACTTGAAACTGAGCATTTAAAAAAATGTCAACTTTTGAGTAGAAAACAAAAACAAAAATAAATTTTAATCTTCCAAAAAAAAAAACAAAAACAAAAATAAATTTTAATGTTCACATCAAACAAGCCTGGGTGATCACCACATAGTGTCTGCGTTGGTCATGTGAACCGTCAGTTTAGAAAGTGACATTTATATTTATATTGGCCACAAAATTTTGCCGCAAAAATTGGCTGTGGCCAAAGAGTTAGTTTTCAACATAATTTTACACTTTGAAGCTAACTTATTTATTTCCTTGCCAAATAAAATGACGCCAAATTTATCATAGCTCTAGAATAACGAAATTTAGTATTACATATCCATTGGCTTTGTGGATATGCAATAATTATTATACATATCCATTGGCTTTAGTATTACATATCCATTGGCTATAGTATTACATATCAATTTTCAACACAAATCTCAAATATCCACAACACAAAGTTCTCAAATTCTACAACTAAGTTTTCAACACAAAATTCTCAAATTCCAACTTGACTAAAAATAAAAGAAAGTGAGACTAGTTATTTTTTCTCCAAATTAGGGCCCAATATGAGTGAAACGGTATTAGAAGCATGCATATACCATAAATTACAAGTTTGATTTATCGTTTATCGGAAACGTAATAAAATCTTGCACAATAAATTTAGGGGGTAAAATTTGATACTAGCCGCGAAAAGAAATAAAAAAGACTCAAACAAATGCCCCTAATTTAATGTGACAGGCTTCTAGGATTGCATCTTAACCGTTCATTATATCACATCAACAATGTCATGAGAAATGGCTCGTTTCTCTTAAACATCTTTAATTTCCTCTTCATGAAATAGCTATGCTTTAATATCTCTTTTTGGATAATAGACCCTCATATACATTGCATCTTAGGAGATGTAAAACAAATTAATGCCTAGAACTAATATAATTTATTTTTTCTCCACCGATGATATAGAGATTTTTACACTACTTTGGGTGAATAACACATAAGCACATGTTGTGCTCTCAACGAACACATATTATATGTTCAAACCCAAAAATAATATACACCAACAGTGGATAAAAACTTCGCTCAGTAAACTATGATTTATGCGCAGAAAGAGATCTAAACAGTGACATATTTTAAGATCAACATAGTAGGCACAAGGGATAGAACCACTAGGAATAAGGCCTTGTTTGGCAAGTGAAATATTAGTTTGTTTTGCCCACCGACTTGCTCTCCAATCTACGCACACTTGATGAGGTCCTTAATGGGGATATCATAGGGGCTGGTGCCACCTCAACCCAATGGTACTGCATGATTGGTCCTATTGGTTTGGACATGGCTTGTATATATGTGTATGTATGTATCTAAAGAATGGCTTCCCAAAAACAATGATGGTTGAAACTTGGGGGATAAAATGGAGTTAAGAGAATGAATTGTATTGGGGAGATATTGGTGTGGGGCTAAGCTTTATATACTAGAAAAACCCCATAACAATACGAAAACAGTTTTAAAATTCTCCATCTTAATTATTATTATACAAAAATACTTAAAATAAGAAAATTCCACAAAAGAAAATCCTTAAAATTGAATCATATTGAAATTTGTCGCTTGCATAAGTCTTTGATAGCAATATATAAGTTACCACATGTAAATAGTAAGTAATCTGATGGCAACTGTCTGTAGCTTGCCAAAAGAAGAACTGAGGAGAGCTTCAAATACCTATTCTAAGAAGCTTGCTTAAGACCATATAGAGACTTATGCAAGTAAAAAATACGAGCCTCCCCTTAAATAGAATAACCTGGAGGCAGGGACATATATACCTCATCATCCAAATCACCATGCAGAAAGGCATTATGAACATCAAGCTGGTGAAGTTCCTATTTACGAGCAGCTGTAATAGATAATAGACAACGAACCATAACCAACTTCGCCACAGGACAAATGTATCATGGAAATTAAGCCCCTCAATCAGAATAGACCTATTGGCTACAAATCACCATGCAGAAAGGCATTATGCACATCAATCCGTTGAAGTTCCTACTTACGGCTAGCTGTAGCAAATAACAAACAATAAACTAAAACCAACTTTGCGACAGGGGCAAATGTATCTAAAAATCAAGCCCATCAACCTGAGTATACCTGTTGACTACAAGATGAGCCTTGTAGCACTTGATTATGCCATCGGAATGCAGCTTGGTCTTATAGATCCATTTATAGCCAATCGGTTTCTTGTCAAGAGGTAAATGTACCAAGGTCCAAGTCTGATTAGTTTCAGGAGCCCGAAGTTCAGACGCTATGGCATCACGCCAATGAGAATGTCGCACAGCTGCAGAATAAGCAGTAGGATCAGAAATAGTATTAATAGTAGTAAAAAGAGCAAGATAAGAAAGCAAAAAAAAAAAAGAATAAGAAAGAAAATCAGAGATAGGATGTACCTTACTAACATGTGCAGATGGAGCTATGGTGAGCGCACTTGAATCAAGGCAAAAGATAGGGCAAATCAAACTCAAGGAGATGATAAAGGCATTTGATAGTTCGTTTGGATCGAGAATTGGTGGAAATTAAGGGTGCAGCGGGAGTTGATGGCATGGACTAGGGCTCAACTGGCTGAGCTGGTGGGGACTTAGCCGGAGTAATGGGCTCAGCCACTAGGTCAGGCACAGGTGCGTCTGTTAGGGTGGGTATGGGTTCAAGCTGGGTTTGGTTTGTAGGTACAGTAATAAATAAGGGGGTTATAGTAAGCATGAGATAGGAATGAGGCAGTGGGTGTACGAGTGGACAGTGTAGATAATAGAAGATGTGGATGTTCATGATAAAGGAAAAATAGTTCCATGAAATATGACATCACGAGAAATTAAAATTTTTAATTTTCCAAACCATATAAATGATAAGCCTTATGAATAGAAAGATATCCAACAAACTTGTATTTCACATCTCGGTATTGAAATTTATCCCGACCAACTTTTAGTGTTTGGGCATAGCAAAGACAACCAAATATGCGTAAGTGGTCATAGATTGGCTCAACATTAAAAAAAATGAAGAAAAATGAGTATCACCATTTAAAGAGTAGATGGTGTGTGATTAATTAAATGAATTGCAGTTAAAATACAATTACTGTAAAACCAAATGGTGAGATTAGCATGAAAACATAGGCAACAAGTAACATTAAGAATGTGCTGATGTTCACATTCGGCCACCCCATTTTGACGTAGAGTACCATCACAAGTATGCTCATATAATACCCCTTATTCGTAAAAAGAAATTATTGTGATATAGAAAAATCAAACTCGGACTCATTATCAATGCGAACATGTCAAATAACAACATTATATTTAGTGTGGGCCATATTAAAAAAAAACGTTTAAGATAAGACAATGTATTAGATTTATAGTGCATTAAATAAACCCAAATAAGACATGAATATTCATCAACAATGGTCAAAAAATAATGTGAGCCATTAGAAGAAGCAAACGGATATCCACCCCAAAATGTCAATATAACTATAACTAAAATTAACAATATTCATAGTAGACAATCGTTAAAAACTCAATCTAGAATGTTTTCCCTTTTCACATTCATCACAAAGAAAAAGAATATTATTATTAGGTAAGAAAAAAACTTGGGAGTACTAAACGGGTGGCCTAGCCCCTAGTGCAAAAACTAGTAAGGAGGAAGCTTGCAAGGCAGTTGCAGGAAGGGTAGGCTTGAATAAGGTAGTCCCATCGCTCACCCATTCTAATCTGCATTTAGGTGGTAACATCTTGAAAAATACAAAAAGAACAAGAAAAAATAATAGCCAAGTTCATATCTTTTGTGAGTTGACTAACAAAAAGTAAGTTGTATTTAAAATCAGGCAAGTAACATTGTTTAGAGTTAACGAGGGAAAGAGAACAACTGAACTAGTAGCTCGTATAGGTATGGGTCTGTTTGTAGTGACATTCACTGACCTAGAAACCTTGATATCAAGGTAAGAATCCATGATAGTAAGAGGGCAACACGACATGTGCTACGATGCACATGTATCTATGATCCAATAATCTTGAGAAGTAGAAATAGCAGAAGATATACCACCAAAAATAGAAACAACAAAATAAGTATTCATAGAAGGAAAAAATGAGATAACAATCACAAATGGAGATAACAATAACATGTACTTAATGTTTTTCTTTTTACAGGTGAGCCATTGTTTAAAAAATGCAGCATCAGCAAAGATTGCCTACGTTGCGAAATAGGGACTCCGGTTTGCCACAAGGGCTTATATCGGTGCGTTCCCGGAAGATGACTGGCTATGGTCAAGGGAAAAGTTTGCAAGAAGGTAGAAGATTGTTACCGTGGCTGCCCTAAATCCGAGAAAGAGCCTATCGGCTGCGGTGACGGAATATGCATTTGCAGAGTTTAAGAATTGAACGGGATGTTGTTGTATGAAGTATTTTAGAAAAATATCAGAATTTTGATCAAGCGATGCATATGGTTTGAAATATGAAATTGTTTTTAGTTACTTTTTGCTTGTGGTTTATTGTTTGAGGTTGACATGGTCTGTTTCTGGAGATTGAATGATGTCAAATAGTATATGCCAAATATGACAGACTGTTAATCTATTTAGTGAGTTTGAGAACATTAGTTGCATATGTTAAATATTATTTTACGGTAATAGAGTTATTTAAGTTCTATTTATGGTGCAACTTGATTGGTTCGCTTAAATGTATTTTTGTGTATTTCTAACATGATATTTTGTCTTGATTGTTTTATTTATTTTTATATCAGGCTAGTTCGTGTACTTTTGGGTATTTATAGTCTAACTTTGTATATTCATTGACCATATAATTTGTGCTAGCTAGTCGTATTGTAACTCATTTTAAAGCAAATTGTAACGTTGGCTGGACAAAAGTCGTTTTATACTTCAATGTAATTTTTTTGAAATTAATAAATTTGAAACTTTAAAAAAAAAAAAAAAAAACATGGTCTGTGCTAGCATTTCCTTTGGAAATAACAATGACCATTGACCTAAATATACCATAATATCATCATTATAATTTTTGTCACTCAAATTTAATGACCAAGGCACTAGACTGTCCTCGGTTATGCATGTGCATAAATAGATGATTAGGCATATACCGTGAATTTCCGATTAAAGAGTTCAACAAAGTTTGGGTATATATACATAGAGATCAAATATTGGATATCGACGAATAATTGATCATCTTAATTACAGAAATAAACTTCCATATACACATTTTTGTTCACTAGCTTTCAAATGAGAAAAGAAATTATTAGAGGCAACATGCGTAATCCATGTATATACATAAGTTAGTCATTAGATATTTAATAACACTAGCAGACGCCCACACGTGATGTAGATGAATTTTATGTAAATGATCAAACAAACCAATTAAAAAATATATATTTAAATA
>MKEJ01082074.1:0-19637 GCA_001753735.1 Embelia ribes | reverse complement strand
TTTCACGAGTTCCAATTTGATAAAAATCACATGCAAAATATACATTCTACATTCTTCAACAACTGTAACCGATAGAGTATCAAATATAATAGTTTGGAACACAACTCCAACATAAGGACAAAGTAGCAACATTGAGTTTTACAACCTAAAACCCGGGGGCTAAAGAGCACCCCAGCTCGTCTGATTAAAAAAATAAAAATTTAGATTAAAAAATCTCATTAAAATTTGATTTGGGACCCACATTTTTAATCTGATACGTCTTAGGGGTGCTCTGTTGCTACAGAACAACCTTGCTCCGCATTAGGGCAATGCATCAGCCATAGTAGTTCAAGTTGGAGATGCACAGAACTACATAACAACAAAAGCCGAGCAAAGATTCGAAAAAAGGTCATATTTGTCTCCTTTGACACCGAACCGTAAAGGGAGAATAAAGATACGTTAGCACATGCAAAGATAACGTAAATTTGTTCCTACAGGATAAAATATGAATGAGAAAACTTATGTTGAGGAAGATTATATAAAAGCGGCAAACCAGCCGGAGTACAGGAGGTGTGGCCATGGCTTTTATGAAAATGCTGAGAGAAAGTTTTTCCTATTAATAAGCCAGTGTCCCGAACGGTTTATCCAATTCGGATATTATTGACCGATTTGGAGGCATTGTTTGCTGGTCTTTGACTTGGATGCTATGTCCCTCGTCAAGGTCTGCTCTTTCTACTATTGGTACAAAGACATATCCATCATTAAAGAAAGGAAACAAAAATCAATCTTCGGCTTTCTCCGAAATTAACCAATAGTATAATTATGCAGTTGTAAACAATTATTAAAAAAAAAAAAAAATACCCTAACAAAGAGCTTGAGTTATTAGTACATCTAATTACTTAACATGGTATCCAATCCTAAGTCATGAGTTTAGCTCGAGCTATCACAACCTTTACAAGTTTAGGTATTGCTTTATCTCGTATTAGAATTAGGGTTGTAACTTGTAAATTGTAACAACTCGAGCCATTCTAAGCTTCTCACATAGCGGCCAAGCTAGCTCAAAGCTAACTAAGTAAAACGAAATTACTTTTTCTTTTTGTTGTTATTATTTAGTTTTTAACCCTGGAAGTAATGTAAGTCCGAGAGTCACAGAGGTAGCTAGTAACAAAACGGCAGGCAAAGATTCGAAAAACAATATTTTTTTTCCCATCTTTGAAGGCAAATCCTTCAAGAAAACGAGAAATAACATGCAAATACATTATAATAGGATATAACATTGAAATGTGCAAGATTAAAGTACAAAAATTTTAACGTTCAAGATGGGCATTGATATTATTCTTGTTTACTTTGAGAGTGATGTTAGAAGAGACATTAGAATCGTAGCTCATATTTAATTTTTAGAATGATTTATTTCTATTTAGTTTGTTTCCAGCTAGATTTTTTTCCTTATATTACAATTTTTGCCTATATAAAGTTTATGTAATTGGAGACATCAATTTTAATCTTATTTCATCTCTGTTAGTTGCAACTGTCAAGGTAGCATCAACTACAATTGTTCGGAGTAAAACTACAATAATAATGTAAGAACAAAGTAACGACAAAATTTTACAACCTTTACAAGTTTAGGTATTATTGCTCAAATCTGGAGGCTATAGACTACAAAATATCTCGTACCCTCTTATTAAAATACAAACACCTAGATTGAAAGAATTTTTGTACATTAAATTTGATCTTCTCAGGAGTATTCTGCAATAGTTGCAAAGTAATCTCCTCTGTTGGTTATCCGATTCTAATTATATTTTATTTCATACAAGCTTTGGATTAATAAATAGTAAATTGTTATGAAACGAGCTGGGCTTTTAAGATGCAAGTGCCTAATTGAGGATATTGTAATTAGTAATATTGATTTACTTCATTTTTATTGTATCAGTATCTTGCCTATAAAAAAGCATAATTATAATTTATCATGACATATATCAATACAAATACAATTTATATACATTACTATTTTCCTTCATCACCTTTGACACATGCTATGCTTTTGTTTAGCTCAAACCCAACTCGATAAAACAAAACTTCATTTTCTTTTTGTTCTTCCTTTTTAACTCTTCATCAGTCAAAGCAATTCAAGTCGGAGATAGGCTGAGCTACATAACAACAAAAGCCGGACCAAGATTCGAAAAAATATTATATTTTCCTTCTTTGAAAGTAATGTAATACGATAAACGTGTTCCCACACGATAAAATATGTTGATTGCATAAAAGAAGCAAAGTAGAGAATTAGGACGTGTGGCCTTGGCTTTTCTGAAACGGCTAAACAAGCCCGTGTAGTGAAATGACGTTTCATCATAAAAACGGCTAAACTAAACTAGCATGTCGTAAATTTCATAAATGAATCTTAAATTAACAAACCAAAACTACAAACCTAATTTCCTTCAATATATTCATCATTAGCATAATATAATTATGTGAGAAAAAATATGTCCTGCCGAAAGTATATCATTGTTTCAAAGAAGAAGAAATAATTAAGTGTAGCGTTTGGGCGTACCCAGCCAAATATTAGGCACGGGAGCTCGACTAGACTTGAATGAACCCTACTCGATCTCAATCTACACTGAAGTTTAAATCTGACTTCAAACTTGACTCGGTTGAAATTCCCAAGTCAAGCTCAAGTTTATACGCATATATAAATACAAGTATAATTATATATATACATATATTTGAATCGAACTACTCATAGACCCAAATTAGTCGAGTATCTGAATCTTCAAACTCCACTTGGCCAAAGCAGTCGAGTATCTGAACCTTCAAACACCACTCGGCCAAAGCAGCGGCAAAGACCGTATTATTATACCTCCAAGTAATGCCAAGATGGCTTTAAGAATACTCCCGCCTCCCCTATCTCTCGTAAAAGTGTAACAAAAGTGACTTCGTCCTCCTTAACAACAGGAGTGCTTGCCAACATGTCGGCGCTAAAACCTTTAGGAAGTATCGATGTACCTCCCGTGTACTCGACGAAAGACTATAATAAAAAATGAAACTATGCAAACACAAAAATTAGGGACGATCACTTTATAATCAAACTTACAGGGTCTAAAACACATAGGGATACAAGTGTAATTTACCCTAGACATTAACGAGACTTCACTTTTTGTCCAAGTAATAACAGGTCCTACGCACAATAAACCATGTTACATTTTCGAATAACTAAAGAAAGTATAAACAAAACGATTCCTCATCAATACAATTTCAGCTTAATCACAGAGTAATGAAACCCGATTTGGGAAAACCAAATCGGGCCAAGACAAAATCAGAAAGTAGTTATATTCTTTTAGTTATGTTGTTTCTTGCTTCGATACCGAGAGGATGCCATGGAAAATGAGGTTAGGATTGGAAAACAAAATCAACAAGTGGTAAAATGCTGCAATTGCTTGTGTATCTCCCTGTAACAGAGAAGGCTACAAAGTGGAAGCTTGGACTTGGAATCTCTGTACTTGTACGAATTGGTACAATTTGGGCCCACACATTTTTCCCGAGCGGGAGGATAACTGAAAATAAAAAACAAAAGCAGAAAGAACAAAATTATGCAAAACACTACGGTTGTATATTAGCCCAAGAAGTAACAACAAACTTCTACTGAACAGGGAAATTCAAAGTACACGCTCCTACATTTCATACTGATTTAAGCAAATTCTCGATATTTATAACTTCTGAGAGCACAAACATAGGACAATATGCAGTGTTGTTTTGGGGGCCAAAAACAATAACACTTTTGGAAACACCACCATTTTCAAAATGTTATCTTCAGTTTAACAGAAAAGTTTTCAGAATCAATAAAAACAAGTCTGCAGGCTCTATGATTGAGCGTTTTCAGGATTATTCTCTGACAACTGTTTTGAGTAACAATGCGCCAAACACGTTTCTATTGTTCCTGTTTCAAGAAACAGAAAACAGCTTTTGCTTATGTAACCAAGAGATAGAGAGGGTTAGAAACTAATTTATACCCGCATGACTGTGAATCAAATATACTCGGGAGTCCTAGATCTTCAGCAAATGTAACAACTGTTCCAGCGGGACCCATGACCCATCTCACAGTGCCCGGTGCAAGTTTCATGGAGTTGCCTGCTTTCCCCTACATAGAAACCGAAGAGAATATGCATAAAAGAAACAATAATAATTAAAAAAAAAAAACTATACCGAGAGGCACAATTATGCAGTATTTACTAAACATAGCAAAACTATACGCAAAGTAGATTTTTAATTGCTAAACTGTAAACCAAGATGTAGTTTCGTTTGTCCTTTTGCATAAAAGTTCTATAGCAATAGCAATTTTCTTACAGCACAAATGACAAAATTGTCACAGTTATAATATCTACAACATAAATATCAGTATTAATGGCTCAGGAAATGTTAAAAATAAGGGAATCAATTAAAGAGGAGGTTTATTATTTCCTTCAGTACCTGAGCTGCTTCATCTCGCTGTTTCTTCTTCTTTTCTTCTCGCTTTCTTCTCGCTGAATCTTGGCCTAGTATTTTCCTGATGGCCTCAGCCTAAAAGTACGACAAAATTAGGAACATTTTTTATTCGCTAGTAATTAATTGTCTGGTTAGAAAACAAAATAAGACTTCATATGAAGAAAACCTCAGCCTCTCTAGCAGCATTTTCTGATTGTAATCTGCGTCTTTGTGCCGCCTCAGCTTTCTTCAATTGCTGCTCCACTTCAGAGAGTTTCAACTTTTGCTCTAACAACAAATAAACAACAAAATAAGAACCTTCAACTTATGTGACCATAAAAAAACAACAAATTTATATTCTTATACATCAAACACAAGTACAATGCAATTAAGGAAAAAATACAAAAGGCGTAATGTTGGACATCAAAGGAAAGCACAATGAAGGACAAAATCAAATTCTCGTAGGAGATCTATGTGGAATACTAGCATGATATCAGGAAAGGTAATTATGCATTTAATCAGCAACATAAAAGGGCAATTCTGTAATAATCAGTATCATTGAACAGATAATAAAGCCCCCTACTCTTCACATATTATTGTTTTTCGTGTGGCTTCTTCTTATACAAAGGCAGTTTGTTTTGGTAATGTTTTAAGAAAAATCAGCTTAATGTTTTAAGAAAAATCAGCTTTTATTCTTGTTCTACTTTTACTTATTTCAAAACCAAAAGCAGTTAAAACTTTTGGGAACTCTTCTGCTTGCATGTCAATTCTTCTTTAGCACAAAAATAATTTCTGAACCAAGAAAAAACACGTTGACCAGTTCCCTAAAATAGGAGTGTTCCTAAGGAAAATTCTCTTCAAACTATTGCAAGTTTCTTGTAGTTTTTTGCTATCAGAACAGAACAATTTTCAGAACCATAACTAAAACCTATTCTACAGAAGACAGAAATACCCACTTTTACGGGAGACCGAAAGGGAACCATTAGGTGTAGGAAGTTCAAGAGCGTTGCTAGTCCCCGAAGATTCATCTTTATGATTTGCCAATTGATCTACAGTTTCATTAAATTCTCCCCTCAATAACTGAATAGACTCCTTTGTCAATGTTTTCTTTTCAACTTCGGGTCCATCATCTGACAATGGTTCGTCCTCCTCCATGTAATCTTCATCTTCATATGCTTTCTGTGACCTGGGTTTGACACTACCGTATGTTCCCACCATTGACGACCAATTAACGTCCATGCTCTTAGAAACCTTAGAAGCATTAAGCCTCTCAAGGTATCGAATTTCTGCATCTTTTTCTTCATCGTCACTGTATCCCACATCCAAGACTCGTATTTTAGGGATCCTCTTGCTCTTCCGTATCGTACCAGATTTAAGGTCCTGAAATTTAAAATCGAGAATACATGAAGTATGAAGCAAGAAGAATGGGAGTCCAATATCGGCTGAAACAAAATCTATTGTTCTTCTATATAAACTAAATACACCAGGTTAATGCAATCGGCGTAATGATGTGGCAGTATCTGGCAGCATGAACTACCTGAACTTTTGGGCATTGAAGAGCATCCAAAGAACAATAATCATTTGTCGGTTGGCAATCAAGGACTTCATCTGTCCCATGGATGGCGTGGATAGTACGAGTAACACCACCAAGCTTGAGCTTCACCCTCTTCAGCTTCTTTTCATCTCCTAATTCAATTAGATCATTTCCCATCTTAATTACTAATTTTCACCATTCATGAGAAAACTAATAAGCTTTAGGCAATAAAAAGACTCAGTGCGGGTAGTGGTTGCAGCTTCCTTTTTTGTTTAGGTTGGCTAATAAGCTATGTGACTCTGTTTAATTGCATAGCTTATCAACAAACCTTTTCTCAGATCTACATACAAACAAGCTAAAAGCCCGCCAATGTAGTTTTGTAAGCTCAATTCACTCTGCATTTTGAAAAGGCACGTCTTTTTTTCAACTACAAATGCACAGAAGTTGATAATGTAAACCAATTTTAAGATGCTCATACTCTTCATTAGAAATCACTAAAAATCACCCCAAAAATTGCTCCTCATACAAAACAAGTTATAAGTTTATAAAAGCAGCTTTTAGCTGAGGAGATGTAACCAAAAAAGCTATACAATCCACCATATGAATCCAATCAACCATTCATTTAACTTACCAGTTCTGCTAACACAATTGCCATATCCAAATCCTACAGTGTCATCCATGTGTTTTTTCGAAGAAGATTCAGAACTCTGATCATTAGGTGAATAATCAAAGCAGCTTGGAATAGTAATTGTATTAGTTCGAGGCCTTCGAGGTGTGCCACTCCTCTTCTTCCTCGTCGCACACCCAATCGTGGAAGGGTCAAACTGTTCCATGAGCTCGAACTAGATAACGGTACAATCACTAAACCATCACTGCATCAAATGGAATAAACAAAAAAGATTAAAATGAAATACCATCACCCCATTTGCTTGTTCAGAACCCGGGAAAAAATTGTACAACTTATGTGCAGATTCCACTACCAACATTGTGCTGCTTTCACTCTCCTAACATTTTTCTGGGTAAAAATAAATGTTCTAAAATGATTGAAACCCCTTATCGGAAAAGTGTTGATTTGGACTATTAAGCGAGTAAAAATTGAATGTGTAATAAACATAGTTCAAGAAGTCTATTTTCTTCTAAAAAATGTGATATTATAGACCACAAGCAGTGATAAAAAAAAGACTACGAACACAATCAAGGGCACGCCAGTAACCCTATAGGTGACTTGCACCACTGTATTCAATACTCTTTTCAATCCCCTAAAGAATAGCGGGTTTGCTATAGTTATCCCCTTGATTTAGGCAATCACACTCGACAGTTCATCTCCAATACTATTTTTAAGTTTAGGGGTGGTGTGGACATTTCCTATATTCCATTCTCTCTTTTGGAGATTCAACTATAGGAATAAAATTTAGGATATGAGAATAGATATACTGGGGGAATGAACATTCACATCAAATTTCTACTTTTCACTTTCTAGAAACCATTTCTATTACTATAAATTATCATTTAAGAAATTGCTCACTCACGTTTTTCTATAGATTTTGTTAAAAATTATTAGAACAATTATTAATACAAAAAATTGGAAAAATATGATTTTGCTAATGTTAACTATGGTATCATAGTTTTTGTTGGAAAAAAAAAATGCTGTAATAGAGAGATTTTCTACTGTAGCATTTCTCTTGAGATTTCTAGAACCTGTTAAAAAAAAAAAAAAAAAAATTCTCCATAAAGATCAAGAGGATCCAACTTTTCCTAACTGAAATTCTGAGTTTGCAATTTCGAATTGACAATTATAAAGTTTTTTGGGGAATGATGCAGATTTTAAATACACATGCATGAAAGATTTTCTTAAAGTACATTCATTCACGATTTGACAAATTTAAATTATAATTTTTATATATTGATTTTAATTTTTTTTTGTCCTGCTTGGCAATTTTTGAATAAGAGGATATAAAAAAAATCATGTATGAGTGTATCTACAAAATCTCCATCATTTTTATATTTTTAATAGCAACTTTCAATATGCATTTGAAAAACGATTGAAAATTTTAAAATTTAGAAGTGACAAGTTTGTGCTTTGCACATCAGTTCAAATTGACAAGTACTTGCCATTATTCGTTGAATATCTAAACCCTTTATTATTACTTGGGATAAAAAAACAAAAGTTTAGTAAATAATCAAATTACACGAAAGAAAAATAAAAAAGCATACAAAATATAACATGTATTAATGTAAACTCTAAAAGTTGTAATATTTCTACAGCAATTTTTCTTTCTCCCCTTATTCGTCGAAAAAACCAGAGCACAAAGCAAAATAAACAAATAAATAAATGATATTAATGTAAAAGATAAAGATATGTAATATAATTAAAAATTATGTTACTTTCAATTATGGAAAATTTTAAATCAATTCCTTTCAGATATTTTCTATTTTCCACGAACTGTAGCGAAACAATGGAGCATAAAAAAAAAATTAATAATAATACACAAGATAAAATATAAATAAAACTCTAATAAATTACTAGATTGTATATAGAATTTTGGGGGAAAGTACTGAAATGAACTTTGTATAAGCACCAAAAAATGGAGTTTTGGATAATGGATTTCCAGAAGGTGTAACTTGCAGGAATTAAGTAATAAAAATCTTGCAAAACACCAATTTATTATTATTATTATTATTATTATTATTATTATTATTATTATTATTATTATTATTATTATCCAAATTTGTAATAGACTTGAAATGCATAAATGATCTTCTAAGTATATTGCCAGACGCCACCACAATTCCATCATTCGTTAGCATGAATTTTCTTTTTGTAAAAGTAAAAAAGCTGGAAGCTAGAGGTTTTTTTTTTTTTTTGGTGTTGGATTCTATTATTTTCTATTGGTATTAAATTTGGAATCATAATAATTATAGGAGTTCAATAACGATATAATTAGTTTGTTTGGTTATAACTTATAAATTTTAATTTATTAATTTTTTTATTAAAAATTTGATAATATTTGATTGCATAATTTTTAAGTTGAACTTATTTGCTGTTATTACTTAAATAAGCTGAAAATTTTAAATTGAATGTATTCAATTTTTTTAATTAGAAATAAATAAATTTATTTAATTCAAAGTCACCGCTAATTTTGGTTTTGACTCATACAATGAGTCCATTTTCTAGCACGTGCTTTAAAAGTTCCGAAATTTTTGCCACGACTTTTATCCTTTTCTCGATCCCAAGTCACAAGATTTAGCCAAGGCCCAAGGCTGTTAATGTTGCGAGAATTTTGTTTCTGCTCCTTAAAAATCTTTTCCATATATAAAATAAAATGAACTTAAGACAATATGCTAAAACTTTACTTCTCTTTCACACCAATGTAAATAATCAGTCCGAAATATTTTAAGAAGGTAAAAATGACCCAAAAATAAATAAAATAAAATTGGCTGGATATTCAATATTGTTGCAAGTATAGATGTCAAAATTTCACTTCTTTATGAATAATAAAATTCCCAAAAAGAAGAATAAAAAAAACGACAGTAAAATGTATTACCATTTGTCCATTTCCCCTTATTACAATGGCTAAAATTACAATCAATTAATGTAATCCAAAAAACAAAAGCCCAAGCTTATAACTTATCTTCTTCTCTCTTCAACATTTCCAACAAAAATTCATTCCACGAATCGATCGGTCCAGGCAGGCACCAATGCACACAATCGTTAGGCCACTTAGGATTCGTTTTCCCGTAATATTTACTGGGGTGACCGTCCGGCCTCATAAACATTGCTGGCGTTACATCGAATAATCGAAATTTCACTCCATTTTTAATCGCTAGCCTCGCGGCATCTTTAAACTCTTTAATTTGGATATCGTAAAATTTCAAGTTGTCACCTTCCAAATGCGCCTCGTTTTCCTTGAACGGTCGCTTTCTAACACAATCTCCAGTTTCGTTCCATTTTCCGTTCTCGAAGTGTGACGTGGCGAACGTTCTAACAAATGTTACCGCTTTAAAATTTTCGATACTATTTATTGCTTTGAACGCCGTCCTATAAGCCATTTGAAAGCCAAAATTTTCGCCTAGATGGGTAATATATTCTGGGCCGCACCATAGGCAACCGATGAGCTGGTTGTTTATGTAGAACATGATCGGGCGAAAGAACCACTGACCAGCTGAGATGATCACGTAATCAAAGTTTACGATTTTGGTTGTCCATTTCTCGTCAGATTCGTCTAGGTATAGGTTGAAGGGTTCGGAGGTGCCGTTAGGGGGTTGCGTAGTTTTTACTAAGTAAGGCGACCAAAACATATGGATGGTGAAGTTGTGGTTTATATATTCGTAGCGTTTGAATTGTGGTTCTTCGTTTAGTGTTTCGGAAACATCAATAGGATCTTCAACCTGAGTACGAAAAAGGAAAAAATAGTTAGAATCTTTTTCATCACAAACTCATCTTTATGTAGAATTTTGTCTTCGTTATGCATAAACTCAACCAACAATTAAGATAAGCATGAGTAAGGGCTTGAATATCTCCTCATCCGACGATAGATTATCGATTGGATCAAATGACAATAAATGAACAAAAACAATGGTTTCAAGTTTCAACATAAAAAAACGAAAATAAAAATAAAAATAGAGATGTCATATGATATTGCATTCTAAAATTGTAGTGAAGCATTTCCCATTGGTTCTAATATTTTCTTATAATGATAATTACATAAAAATGATAAACAAAATGTAGACATTGCATATTTTATCTGTACTAATTACGTTCTGGTGACTTGCCATATGGTATGTTGAAGAGTGGCACTTGCTTTCAAGAGTGAGGAAACAATAATTCATAACTACAAGAAATAATTGAAGAACTAACCTAACCCAGATTATTTAATTATAAAGAACTAATTTACTTATTTCTAAATTTGTTCAATCAACTAAACGAGGCACAAAAATAGCTTAAAAGGCCCCACCAAGAATAATATCACTGACAGTAAACAAGCAAAGTACCATCTAATTAGCTTTTTGCCAAACACTACGTGGCTATATCTTAATTTTTTCAAAAAACAAGATTAACGTACATGATCTCATAACGTTGTGGTTTTGTGCAGTTACATGATTATCAGTATGTATTCATTTTCCAGTAAACAATACAAATCATGGACAATAAATAGCAAGTTATAGTAACATGTTTATCCATAATCTATGCATTAATTTAATCCGGTTAATGTTTCCTTCGTCCTATTTTAATAATTCTACTTCTTTTTTCTCAAAGATTAAAAAATATTAATTAATATTACTGAAATCTAAAATATTTTTACTCTATTTTTTATAATACTCTTTATTAATATTATCCATTTTGTACAACTCATGATATATGGAATAATTGAATAAACACAATAAACAAGTACATTTTGGTAAAATGGCTTTATGCTCTTTCTCCTAGAAAAAAAAAAAAAAGAAACTATATATTATACAGACTAAAAAGAAATACAAAATGAAAGAGGTAAAAGGGTGAAATAATATTTTATAATTGCAGAAATAGAATTCATTAATAAAAAAATTTATGAATAATTTTATGATTGTTTATATTAGGCTATATTTCTATGGTTCATGGCTATACCTCACCTCGACACCTTTTTTAAGTGTATTAGAAAACCCTAATGAACACATCTTGACTGTCGATTTCCAAATTTCGCATAAAACTAAAAAATTGAGTCCCGTTAAAATTTTAATAAAATATATGTTTTAATATAAATAGTTAATTTTTAAATTAGTTATTGAAATTTGTTTTGCATCACAACCCTATTTATGTTCTTGATGCACGTTGGCCGTATTAAAATAAGGTCTCAATTTTTTCTTCGTGTTATGTTTTATTTACTTTTTTATTCTTTCAATTATCGACTCATATTTAATTTTTCGCCATCCCATCACAAGTTTTTCTTTATCATCACAATTTTCCCTAGTTGTCTGAGTGATACTTAAATAAGTCTAGTGCCATCATAATCAATACCAGCATCTATGTTTAGAATATTACATATATTGGTAATTATATTCCGCCAGTGCAAATTCTATTCATGATCATATCTATATTACTTGTAATCCTTATTTCTTCTTCTTTCTTCTATTTTCATCTCTTGCATTAGCCTTGTTCTTTCAATCCTTGCTACAATATCATACACAATATCAAAGCTAGACTATAACATTTATTAAATTAGTTCTAAATACAGATTAAACTTTTTGACTACTGCGTGTATTATAAACCTGTAATTTCTAGAAATCAAGTATTAATAATTTCCAGTCATATCATACAGCAATCCTCTTTTTTTTTTTTTGGTTGTTGGTGAATAATTTGATACAATATCTATGTTTGCGAAATGGTTCCCATCCTGAATTTTGTACTGCTCATAATTGTTGTTGGAAAATTGTGGTTTTGGCCATGATTTTCAACAAAATTTGAGTAATTTCTTGAGTGCGATCCACTCAATATTTTAGGCCCTTTTTGGGTGAGTTTGAAAACCCTTGTCGCGAGCTTTGAGATGATATATTCATATATCCAAAATGACAAAAGGTGTGAATGAAAATTAAATTCAAAATGAGGTATTCAAAGGGAATTAAAGTAAAGTGCGTAGCTGTATCGAAATTATCCCAAATCGATCACTTAAAGACTTCTTATATTGTATAAATACAATAACATGTGTTATTAAATGTGTAATTTAGTGTAACATATGTCATGGAGGTGAAACACCACATGTCCGTTGTCCGTTCGGGCGGGTTGAGGTTGGTAGCTAGTTGTGTATCAAGCATATATTGAACCTTGAAAAACTCATTGACGGTGCAAGCCAAATTCTTTACTTATATTTTCAATTTTTGTTGTTTAAATAAATTTTTTTTATTCATTTGTTTTCTATTGATAAATTATTTTTTGCAAATAGCAATTGCAACAAAGTTTAACGACGGTTGTCAGCTTTGAAAATGGCGACTGATAGAATGCGGGAAGGGAAGCGAGAAATGCCACATTGAATGTAAAGGAAATCCATGATATTGTTAATAACCAATAAATACTATATGTTGCTATATGAGAAACAGTAAGCTATATATATATGTGTCATAACAAAAATTGTTATAAATTTAAAATAATTTGTTTTTAATAATAATAATATCTTATTAGTGTTGTAGAAAAAGTGATAAAACATGATATATTTTTAAATCTACAATCCTATGAATAAAAGAATTTCTCATAAGCAACTTTTGAATGCGACTTTTGATAGTGAAGAATTTTCACCTAACAAACAATTTGCGGGAGAGATGAGTTTTGCAGGCCTAACCAAATTTCCTAGTAACCGCAAGCTGGTCACGATCTCATGAATGGATTGGTGCAACATCGCTATATTTACCATTTTTATGAACGCACATATATAACATCAAGGAATCTTTTCGTCGCACTTTTGTCATTTCGATACAACTTGTAGACCTCTAAAATGTGTTGATAAGCCCAAAGTATTATTGTATTTTCTCTTTTTAAGTTTTTCTTTATCTGCATTAATATTTCTTTGCCGAGAGAGAGACCAAAAAAATGTTGACAAGCATCTCATACCAACTCCTCTTTTCCATTCCAAAAACAAAATGAGCATATAGGGAGAGAATAGATACAGAAATTCACTGCCAATGTCCAGGTTTCTATTTTTCCCTTTACACACAACACCAACCCCACGACACTCTCCAATACATACATGTCTCTCAATAAACTCTTTTAAATTTTATACTAGAAATTTGCATGCCCTGAGCACACAAATAACCACACAACATAGCATTGACACCCTACAGACTTTGCATTTATATGGTATACTCTTCATATGATCTGTTTTTTATTTGTTTAATCATGTGTTATATAGCAAATGGGTATTGGTTTCTATGTGAATTCTAACAAGGTTTTGGTAAATTTGGTTGTTTCAAGATAGTATCTTTTGTGGATTTTGATCCAATTGGGGCCATATTTAGTATATTTGGGGTGATGGGTCCTGTGAAAGGGTACAAAAAGATTAAAAAGAGGAAAAGGGTTGAACCAAACAGCGCCTTAGTTTCTGGCTCCTCTGAGGAAGGCTCTGGCGATTGGTGGGATGCTTTCTCCAAGAGAATTCCTGGTTTGTACTTTGTATTCATATATATGTGGTCATATTTACCCTTGCTTTGTTATGTCTGCTATTGTAGTTTGTGAATTGACAGAGATTTCCTTGAGGCATGATTTATTTGATGACGTGTTGGACTTTTATAAATGGGTTCAATTTAATTCTGGATTATCATTGGGTAGAAAATATGACTATGGTATAGAACTAGAAGGGACATCATTTCCCTAGCATTTTAGTTGTTTGAAAATAAGTTTAATTATAAGTCCATTTTGCTTTGCTAACAAATCTTAGGAAGTTGTTTAGGCTCAGAAAGTGCCGTATGATAATCTCTGAAGTCCCTCAAGCTTGTAATAACCATTGTCTTCCATCGTTTTTTTCAGGTAGAAAATTTAAAATTTGCACTACTGCTTTCGATTGAGTGGCCAAAAATGGGCACGGCAGTGTAGATATAGTAGATCTAATTGCATTGCTAATCTATTTTTTCATCAAACAAGTAAAATGCGTTTCTTGTATTGTTTTGAAGTCATTAAACCATGAATATATCTTCCATTAGACGTCTGGTCAATGTAGTTCTTAGCAACTGTTGGCATGTGGAGAAGAAGAACCTCTTGTTCTAGGAAGTGATCTGCTCATAGAAATGATATTACAAGTGTGTAACTTAGCATCCCTATGAGAAAATATAATGAAATTTGTGTTTCACAAATAGGGCATATCCCTTGAACCTGTTTTTTTCAATACAAGGAGCTGCAACAAGGATATGTTATGATATGAAACGCCATATTGATAACCTGTTGCAAACTTATAAGCGTTGTTGTAACGTACTGCCTTTTGTTTCGGATGCTCAATCTATGCTGGTCGATTTGAATGAAAGATCAATTCCTTTCTTGTTTATCTATGGCAAGATTAGACTATGTTCTCAATAGTTTAGCATTACTTCGAATGTGAATGTCTTCACCGCTGAGGTTTTTGGTTGTATTTCTAGACACAATCACAATTGTGAATAGACATCTACATGCTAAATTATTGGTCCAATTTATGATGAAGGTTTTTCCTCCACTAGATTAGCTGGGGTGAGACAAAATCTGTAACCATGTTAGAATACGAGTATAGTATATGTTAGAATATGACTATAGTATAGGCTGCTTGTATTGATTTTGATAAAGTGGGTTTGTTTGGTTGTAGATTTTTAAGCAAAAAAACTAGTTTTTTTTTTTGTCTGTCCAACAAAAAAAATGGAAGCATTAAGTTCAAAACTTTTAGCTTATTTAGGCTAAAACAGCAAAAGAACTCAACATAAAGGCTAGTTGAATGTGGTAATGTACATAGGTGAAAAGAGTGAATCCTTTGTTTCGATGTAACTTGGCATGCTTTAGTTTACATGTTTAAGCTTCTTTTTGTCTCCTATGTGTTCTTCATTTGTTACTTGTTGTGATAAGATAGGAGAAACACAAGCCAATGATGACTACTGATATTATTTTGACAAAATTCAAATCCTAAGCGTTAGTTTGCCTCTGAGAATGCACACCAATTTGCAGGTCTTCAATCTTCGTCAGCGAGCTCTTATAGGTTCGAGTCTGTTTTTAAGATATCCCATAAAACCTTCGACTACATTTGTTCACTTGTGAAAGAACATTTGACAGCCAACTCGCAGCACTTAGTATTCAATACAGGAAAACAAATGTCCTTGTACGATCAAGTTGCCGCAGCCTTAAGAAGGCTAAGCTCTGGGGACTCACTAATAGCAGTTGCTGATTTCTTTGGTACAAAGCACTCAACCATCTCTCAAGTGACGTGGCGCTTCGTCGAGGCTGTGGAACAAAAAGGGCTTCCCCACCTTCAGTGGCCTTCCATGGAAGAAGAAATATCGGAAATAAAATCGAAATTCAAAAAACTCAAGGGTCTCCCAAATTGCTGCGGTGCGATAGATACAACCCATATACATATGCTCTTGTCTTCATCCGAAGCAGAAACTAAAATGTGGATCGATAGAGAGAAAAATCACAGTATGATCTTGCAGGCTGTTGTGGACCCTGATATGAGATTTCTAGATGTAGTCACAGGGTGGCCTGGGAAAATGAACGATCTCTCTATTCTTCGGAATTCAAAATTTTTCAACCTAAGCGAGAAAGGGGTGCGGTTAAATGGTAAAAAAATGAAAATATCGGAGGGAATAGAATTACGGGAATATATAGTTGGGGACTCGGGTTTTCCCCTATTGCCTTGGCTTTTCACACCATATCAAGGGAAACAAGTTTCAGAAGTCAAGGCTGGGTATAACAAGAGGCACTTTGCCAGCCGTGTGGTGGCACAAAGAGCGTTGGCGAGGCTAAAGGAAATGTGGAGGATTATTCAAGGTAAAATGTGGAGACCAGATAAAAATAGATTACCGAGGATTATTCTCGTGTGTTGCATACTTCATAATATCGTCATCGATATGGAAGATGCAGCGTTGGATGAGTTACCTCTGACCCATCACCATGACAAAGGTTATAAGCAAGAGATATGCGAATTCGCCGACCAGTCTGCTGTGGCTCTTAGAGACAAGTTGTCTCTATATATTTCTGGTGAATTACCTCCTTAAGCTTATTGGTAAATCATTTTTGAGAAAAAATTGGATGTAGGTTTGTAAAGATGATTTGAGTTCTCAAGCTAGTATATCTGACAGGACCAAGTGAAAAGTGGAAACTTTAGATCTCAAAACCAGTTTTGTGTTTTTAAGTTGATGAATATTTTGAGTCCTCTTTTCCTTTTGAAAGCTTGTCATAATTGATGGGGAAGACTAGGTTTAATCACCCTTAATTTTGAATGGAAGTGATGATTGATATGAAGAAATGTGCTCTTAAGTTTGATTATCGGTCATTTCTTTTCATTAAAAACGAGTAGGAATACATGTAGCCTGTGAAGCACTCCTCACCTGCGCTATATTTGCAAGCTACCCTTAAGTTTGAATGAACCAGAAAACATGGTACGTTAATCATTAGATTTTTCAGCCTCTGGAGATAAAAAATTTCAGACAATGAACATGGGTTTACGTTTGCTCTTTCGATCATCTATTAGCAAAGATTTTGCCATTCGTCTATGATTTTTGCAGTTCTTATGAGGTAGAATTTATATAGAAAAAATCATGGTTAGTCGTTCTGTATGGCAAATTTGTTAAAGTTATATGTGAGTTTCATTCGTACATCCAACTTTTAAAGTAAACTTGAGTGCGAGCAATATGGACACTGCACAAAAATTTAGTGCATTAACTTGCATTTGGCGCAAAAAGGTGTAGATGAATTATGAATGCATGAGATAAGGTTCTTGCGCGCTGTCTATGACAACACGAGTGGCGTTGGACTTCAGAAACTGGAATAGCTTTAATTGCGATAAACAAACCATTTAGCACCATAACTTAAATTTGTGCACATATACAACTCAATCGAAGTGAAGAAAAATTCAAGAATCACATAGTAAATGGTCTACCGTGTCGGGCAACTAAAATCCTAACCAAACCAAATGAAAAAGAACACCTAAGGATACACAATGACAACACCTAATCCAATTTGCATCAGCTGTTAACCCTGAGTTTCTCTGCAATCAATCAACTGCTAACGAAAAATTAAAAAATCAATTCGAATTTTTCCAAATAAATCAGTGATATAATAAATTAGTATTAGTAAGGGAAAAGAAAACGCTAAAAAGTCTTCACCATTCAAAACTTTGCGAAGTACAATTATCGCCATTGATTGATATCATAAATCTATCGGCCCATTGTTGAGCTACGTAATCCACAACCATCGATTCTCCAATGGAAGGTTTGAAAGCGTAGCCTCCGGCATCATCAGTGAGAACCCGTTTGATTCTTGCTGGTGGTGTTTCAGATTCAAATGTTGGACTCATCGCCTTTTTTCTAGTATTTATCTTCTTTGAATCAAGTTTCTGCAACAACATTATTGAGGAAACTAAGCAAAAGACTACAAGATCTAAGAGTTCACAGTGGGAAAACTCAGAAACAATCTCTTCAATAAGTTCAACCGAATTCAACTAAATAGCAATGTAAAACTTGAACCTTTGGCTACTTTCTTTCTAATCGTGACTTCTATTTAATTTCACAATCCTAGTTTGAAATACAACTTTCATCTCAAAATGAAAACAAACAAAGTCACAAATCTTACAGATTAGGATTCCTTCATAAGATCAATTTAATCGCACCACTAGCAATCAAATTTTACAAATCCAACAGACTTCTCTTTATTTATTTTCATTTCAAGATAATAAAAGTGGTATTTCAAATAATACGAGATTAAGATACACTTTTTTGTTAGTATTTAACATATTAAGCATTTAAAGCCATTTTTTATGGCATACAAGTCTCAAAGAGATTAATCTCTCACAAATATGAGATTTGTAATACTGCAAACTTCCATTGCGTTATAAAAATCATGTTTTTCGGAGGAAAAGATGGTAGAATTTGTAATAATTTATTTTATTCTTTTCTACAATTGATTTTTTAATTATTGCTTTAGAAAATATGGTAAATAATGTTTCTAACAAAAATATAAGCAAATCTCTAATGAGTTTAATTTTTATTAGCCATTGGTATAGAGATTTCATACACTACCATCCGCCTTGGATGAAAGACACGTTCTCATTTTCATGTGTGAGAACCACTACAAATACATGTGTCATTCATCTAAGCCTGTTGATGTATGAAAATCCATGCATCGTCCATGTATTAAAATTAAATTCATCTCTTATTAATATAAAAATAGAACTTTCAACTATTTTCGCTCTAATAACGATAAGTGTAACTTGTGTCGCCTATTCACTCCCATTGTTCCGCTTTCCTATCCAACATGCGTCTCCTATTTTCTCTCTAATTTCTATATGTATCCATCATCCCTATCAAACATGTCTCATGCTATATTAAAATCTTAAAATAAAATAAAAGATTTTTTTAATAGAGGAGTAAATAGTTTTATGTTCAGATGAAGAAAGAATTTAACCATAAAAAAACTCTTTGTAAAGGAAATGGTTAAATATCATTTACTACACCAACATTTCACTCGTTGACCAATTAGTATATCAACCTTTAAATTCTACCAATTAATACACTAACGTGCAATTATTTTTTTAATTAGTACATATTTAACGTTTTTCCAAAAGTAGAATGAAACCGTCTGCGTGCATGCACCAGACAAGCACATCGCAGTTTTATTTCGCTCCTTTGATACACTTTCAGTCCCACAATTTGAGTATGATAATTTGTACTTGGTCTATCTAGTTTTAATTTTTATACTTTTGGTCTCATATGTAAAATACTACATATATACTTAATATAGGTTATATTTTGGTCTCTTTTATTTCAATTCTCACACTTTTAATCACACATTTTAAATAACACCCAAAGAACGTGTCACGCCCCGAATTCCCACGAACTCGGGGGCGTGAGTTTTAGAAAGAGAAAAGAAAATAATAACATTTTCCAATTAAATAAACAAAACCATTTCCCATTATGTTCTTTATAAAAGTGTGAAAATACTTAGACTTTTATCATTAAACATCAACATGTGGCA
>MKEJ01082058.1:0-13925 GCA_001753735.1 Embelia ribes | reverse complement strand
TGTTTGGCATAAGAATTTCATATAGTGTCATATAAATTATATGTTAATCCTTATTCGGAAGCATTGATTACATAACTTAATTATAGTAGCATGCTATGTATTTTATTTATTATTTTATTTGGTAGTTAATGTATTATGCTTTTTTCATTATCTTAGCATTTATATTATGGAATTATTATGTAGTATGTCATTCTATTTTACATTTATATTTTCTAACGAAAACTTTTGGAGGAAAAACATAATTTTTTTTATAGCATTATCTTAAAACTTGGTTTATATTTTGGAGGTTATTTTTGGAGGTACATTTCAAAGGTACATTTGGAGGATAATCCAAGGCCAAGAAGCGTCCTCGTTGATTTTATAAAAATAATCCGAGGCCAAGTAGGGTCCTCGTTGATTTTATCAAAATGTTACTTTAAAAGAAACTTTTAAGAGGTTTTAAGAAAAATATACCCCTTCGCATACAATTTGAGTCTTTTTGCTTTCTATTTGGGGCGACGGTATCGAATTTTACTTTTTAAAAATGATGATTTTAATCCTTTAGGGAGTGGAGGCCTTAAGCTTAGGGGCTTTAACTTATATTGTGAAAGCCAGGAAACCTTTGCAGGGAGAGAACTTCGATCACTTTAGACGTTAGTGCATCTTAGAATTGGGCCTATGATTCATATCGCACATGATGCTTCGATTGTAGGCGAGGCCTAGCCTCAAAATTTACAGAGAGATACTAACCCTAACTTTTTAGTGTAGTATGTCGGAGGTCTCATGCTTTATATTTGCAGCATTGCACTTGCATTTATATTGTTCATGTATACTTGTAGTATATTATGTTTATACCTGCTGCATATACTACATAGTATCTTTTATATATTTTAGTTTATCATTTGACCTGTGTACATTTTTCTATACTATTGTCTTAATATATATTACAAGCCTAGAGTTGGACATAGGACATATGGTGGCTTTGAGGACTTTGTTGTATATATGTTGTATAGATCATGATGCTTTATTTAGACGAGGCTTGGAGGTGGTAAAATTTTCTTTTCGTTAGACTTTTGTACAAGGTTATAACTTGATATATTATTTAGCGGATTCAATGGTTTGCTATAGCTGGCATTGTATATTCTTTTATTACAGCTATATAGTATGTTGTGGATTATTGCATCTACTTTTAATGTATATATATTATAGCTGTGGTTGTTTATTGTAAGTTAGAATGGGTAGATGCGCTTTTTTCATTTTCTATTTCATTCTATATATATATGTTATTTCTTCATTTATTTTGGTTCTTTTGTTCTTATCTTGCGTCCCTGGGTTTATAGGGATTTGGGGCGCGATATCAGTGTAGACCCAGTTAGATCGATCCAACGATATTGTTGGATCGATTGGAGTTACTGGAATCTGTCCTCAACCCAAGTCGTAAAACGGTACAAATTTTCCGAAATGATTCTTATTCCATTTTAGGCATGTTTAGTAACATCATACATCTTATGGAATGTCATTCGGCTGCGTAAAATATCTTATAACTATGCGTGATTTTTTTCTTGTTTTACTCTCTTATTTCTTCTTATCTTAACACTTGTTTTTATTTTCGAATGGGGCCTTGCATATAATTTCATGTAGAACTTGTATAATTGCAGCTTATAAGTTCTAATTTTTCAGTTTTTTTGCTTAAAAGTAAGGCGGTGTTTGGTTGTTTAGCTTTTAAGCTAAGTTTATTTACTGTTTTGGTCTAAAAAAACTAAAAGCTTTAATGTCAAGCTTTTTTCTTAATCATAAAAAAGCTGATTTATTTGTTTAAAAGCTGGAACTAAATAAAATTAGACTAAGATTATGCAAATTAAAGGTGATCCCTACAAAATAAAATTGTCCTGGATGTATTAGTTTATAAAGAAAACACCAATGTTCAATGATAGTATCCAAATGCAAAATGTCTCCATTAATTTCATTATGATGATATTTTGCCATCTGGACTTTTGTTGTGCTCAGATATATCAAAGATATAGTAGTATACATAATGCAATATTCACCACCCCTAATTTTCTATTACGATAACCTCTAGATTGCAACATTATAACTTAACAAGTCCTCCAAATTAAAAGTTGGCTGAAAAGCAAAAGTTGAAAGCGAAAGTTAGAAATTCCTCCGGCCAGTAAACAAAAGAGGTAAATTCTCCTCCAAAGCTACAAAAAGGATTGAAAAGAGAAAAATAGCAAGATAAATGGCCTCAACCAAACACCTCCTATGATTCCTTAAAACAAACCCTTCCAAACGCCCCCATCCTAACCCTTCATTTGCTTTTGCAACATGAGTGACACGTGATTAAGATATACTATAGTGCAGCCTGCACGATACACGGGTTGTGTGTATTATGTTCTCTTTTATATCATATTAATTTTAGTTATTTTTAAAATTATTTTTTCATATTTTTTATATGACGTCTTATATTTTTATTACTAGTTAGTTATAACTTTATAAAATATCAGATTTGGCAGAATTTTTATTGTGATATTTTATTTTTTTTTACAAAAAATTAATGGCTATTTAAGTTAATTTTAGTTAAGTGAAATTTTTTATTATGATAATATTTTAAAAATTAATATTAATGAGGATAATATTTTAAAAATTTACGAAAATTCTTTAATTTATAGGAATCAATTTATAAAACTATTTATTTTCTAAAAATATTTTGATTATTAAATATAATTTTAATAATTTCTATTACGAGAAGTATCTTATATAGTTATGCAGAGATATATCTTGGGGTTGTGTATGATTTTGTAGGAAATTTAATTTTAATCATTTCTGTTATGGTAATTTGATATATATGCATGTAATTTTAATTATTTCTAATATGGTAAGTTTTATTGGTTTAAAATCCTAATATAATGGGACACATGTCAAACAATTATAAGAATAAATGTCGTAATTAGAATAAATATAGTTAGGGGATATAACTTTTATATACATAAAAAGATATGTCGGTGTTGAACGTTATATAAAAAAATTGAAGGGGGGTTATAGGTTATAATTTATTTATTTATTTATTTTTTTTTTTGCATAAACGGGGCTACAATCACAAAAAAAAATTTTGTACGTACTTCCCCTCTAACCTAGTCCATGTCCACTTCCTAGCTTGTACACTTTGATTGACCACTTCATCCCCTTTCTCTTGTAACCATTCTACTTGTCACGGATCCTCACATTCTCCCCCTTCATGGATATGCTATTCACTATGTGAGAAGTGCCATGTCATCATAATACTATCACCATATATGTGATTGAAACAACTATAATATCAACATCGCTCAAACGGTGCGAGGTTAACCAAATTTCAACTTGCGGGTGAGAAAATATTAGTCTTTTCTTGATTGATATTTGTACAAATTAATATTATTGTTATTATATGAACTAAGACTAAAACTAATGGACTCGGTAGCATTAATATAGGCCTATAAACCCAAATAGACTAATACATAAATAAAATTGTGTCATGTAATAACACAATGAATGGTCCAAAATGAGCCTCTTTTTTTTTTTTTTTGGAGCGTAAATTTTTGAAATCATGGTAGTTTGTCAAATTAGTTTTTAATGGTATTTACTAATTGTATTCAAATATAAGCTACTTAACATAGTTTATTTTTTTTAATAAATGACGAAGAGTCTATGGCTCCAACTGTTAAGGCATGGTCCTAACCTAACTATGAGAAAACATAAGTCGTTATTTACTAGTAAATATTCAAAAGTTACCTTGTAGTTATAAACTTTTAACTAGTTGTTAATATTATTAAACACGAACTCAACATGGCAAAAATAAAAAACTTTTCCACTTTGTAATGATTTTTGAAGTCGGTCACAACAACATGATAGTGCGGCATTCATGACCCACTTATCAATATTTCCCCTTAGTAATGATTTTGTAGTAGAATAAATTAAAATCGAATCGCTAAAAACGCAAAAACTAATAGAGTAGGACAATAATATCCGGACGGATATATTTGGTATATAAAACTTTGTACATACCCATGCTCCTATGAGAAGCACAACAAAGACCCCCCTTTCTATTTTTTATAACATCTAAAATGAGTAGGGAAAATGATAGTGAGCAAACGGTGGTTCAATCTTCAATTGCTTTGCTTCGAGAGAGGTTTAGGCAGTTGGAGCGAGAGCGGGAACTGAGGCAGGGAAGAGAGCTACTCAAGAAGCTATCCGAGTCTGAGAGATTTTACTACAACGCTTCGAAGCTTGACACGTGTGAGTTGTTGTACCAATCGGAGGTTAAGGTTTCACCACCTAAGCCGCCATTCCAAGTCTCTCTTTCTCTGTGGCCGAGCTCGGACATGAAAGAGAAGAGGAGTTTGACCCGGGGGGTGGATTTTGATCAGACAACGGAGTTGGTAAATGTGCGGCCAAATTATACGCCCTTGATGAATTGTACTACTCATTCTACGAACAAGCACAAGAACTCTGATTCCGATGTTGATACTTCTCTTCACCTATAGTCTTCTTCATATTGCATTTTTTTTCCCGGGTTCTGTTCTTTTTGTTTTGGTACCATTTGTGTGTAGTTTTATATTGAGTTAGTAATGATCGATGCTCTTTGAATGAAAAGGAAAAAACAAACAAAAAAAGAGGAGTGCCTTTGATCAAGAATAATGTACTTGAATAATTAACAAGATGAGCTTGATTTCTTGTACTAGTTTGGCACTTGGTGGAAGAGCCGTTAAAAAGAGGGCGCAATATACGGGCCTCCGCCCAATTTCTCATCATTTACTCTTACGAAAATGCTACTTTTGAGAGTGTCCCTTTCGAGAGACTCTCTTTTACTTACTGCTTGGAGATCTCTAGAAAGCTCCTCAAGCAGTAAGGCCAACCGCCAATCAAGTAAGAAGAGATTTAGCTAACTTTTCTTTAAAGGCTCCTATTTTACTTAAATCTGTCTTAAGCCAACCCAAATTAGAAATATTATGTATGAGATTATTATTATTGTAACAATGAAAGAAAAGATGATGCACATGATTAATTTCTAACAATTTATAAATTTCTAATTTGGTGCCCCTATTTATTTATTCGTGGTCAATCTAAGCATAATTTCCTTTCAAAGAAATGGCTATAATTTTATTTATTTTGGTCTAAAATACATATTTCTGATGTACATACCGTTACATAAATGGATCGAGGAGTTCATTGTTGCATAAAAAATGATGATTTCTAGTATTTAATTCAAAAAATATGATATGTTTTTTTTTTTTAAACTTCCAAAATGTATGGTGCAATAAGATACAGAAAAAATACAAGCTGTGTTAGATTGCTTGATAGCGAAGGCCAACTACCTTTTCGTTTCAAACGATCAACATGACACCTTTTAAATGAACGTTCTCAAACAATGTTATATTATTTCTTGACAGTTCAAATTGGGGCATATGAATAATTGTTTGTCAACAAAAAAAAGAAAGTCAAAAGAAAGGGAAAATAATACATGCTTTAATCACTAGCATACGTGTTTGATATTGTGAAGTTATCACCTACAATTTTAAAAGTTAGCTATTTAAAAATTTGAAGTGGTAAAATATGCAAGTAACTAAAATATAGCCTTTATACAAGAACGCAGTTTCTATTTATCATCGGCTGTACGTTAATTAATTGTTAGTCAAAATTACTGACCAACCATATAGAGTATATATTTTTTTTGGGTAAGTACCGGAGTATCTTTCAATCTTGTAAATACTGTGAATGGAGGGTATAATTGTCATTTCATTTCAATTTTTTTTAATAATAGTCTTGAAATCTCAATCGTGTCCATGTGGCCAAAGGAAATTAAAGATTTTATGGAATCATAAGCTTTTAATACCAAGAAGTTAAGTTTCTTCCTGTGGAATCATAAACTTTTAATCCCAAGAAGTTTCTTTGTTTAAAGTTCTCAGTAACCAAATATATATATATATATATTATTAGATATATAAATGCTATCATATCAAAATAGGGATATAGAGTTTTGATTAGGAGTTGTGTTAGTTACCTCTAACTCCTGCGTTGTTAATCAAAGCATCAATGCGTCCAAATGCTTCCCAGGCCCGATTAACAGCAACTTCGATGGCCTGACCATTAGCCGTGACATCAAGCTCGATTGCCACGGCTCGAGCCTGGCTATGAGTGCTCGAACATGTCTGGTTGAGTTCGTCACACAGGGTTTTCAGACGATCCAGGCGCCGAGCTGCAGCCACCACCCTGCATCCAACCCTAGCTAGGTCGATACAGAACTCTCGGCCAAGACCGGAAGATGCGCCCGTCACTAGGACCGCCTTGCCTTCTAGGTTGTCCCATGGTTCTAGTTGGGTTTGGTTTTGGCAAGCCATATATATGTTTCTAATATAAGAATAATAATAATTAAGTGAATTGAAACATTATATATAGCTCATATATAGAGAGGAGTAATAGAGGGAAAGAAATGTAGTTGTCGAGTTATTTGTTTTACATAAATAAATAAATGTAGTTGGTATTTGAATAATGTTTAAATATAATTTCGAGACAAAATTATAAAAAATGACCGAATATGTAACATTTCAAAAATAGAATGTACAAAAATGTTTCACTCATTCAAGCTGTGGGGACTTTTTCTGTTGTAAATGAAAGTACAGGAACCAAATAGAATATTAGTTTTGAAAGTATGGGGGCCTATTAGTTTAGTTTAGTTATAGCCAAAGTTTTTAAGTTCGTTTTGCTAGTGTTCACATTTGCAAGTGGGATAAGATCCTTCGATTCACATCACCGGGTATGAGGAAGCGGTGGATTTATCCGGTGGTTCTAGTATTATTCATCAAGCAATAAATGTGAATTGTCAATTCATGAAAGAAAGTTATAAAAATATATAATAACACGGAATAAAAAATAGCATAAGATTTAATAAAGATACGAGAATTACACGATTCAGCCTCAAGTTAATTAGAAAGTTAAACTTGAACTTAATTTACGGCATAACTGATATGTATTTATTTAATATATAAAAAATTTGGGTATAATGAGGTAGAATATTTAGAATACAATCTTACTTTTTTCTCTTTATTTTCTCTCTTATACTGAGTATTTTGTTTATTCTTTTCTGCGTTTACAACAACAAATGATGCCTAATTTATAGGCAAAGTTTGGGGAACAACGGGGCAGTTGTGAATAAATGATTGGATTATGCTTACTTCAGCACTTGCATCACACATAATATTTTTATTTAATAATTTGGTCTTATACTTGCATCAATCATATTGAAATAATTTATAATACTCCATTGGATGATCAAACATTATTCGATATTCAAATGTAATTTGAACATTAGGTTTTCTTCCACATTTTGAAGTTTTCGCAATCTTATATTAAATACCAGTTTCTGAAATATTGACGATGGAGGCGATTTGGTAAATAAATCTGCCAGATTATCCTGATAACCTATATGTTGAATATCTATATCTCTAGTCATTTGTAACTCATGAGTATAAAAGAATTTTAGAGATATGTGCTTAGTTCGATCGCTTTGATACAACCTCCTTTGAGTTGTGCGATACATGCAGAATTGTTCTCGAATAATTCAGTCGAAATTCCTTTCATATGATCAAGGCCATTATTTTCTTTGATGTGTTGAATTAATGATCTTAGTTAAATACATTCACGACCAGTTTCATATATTGCGATAATCTCAGAATGATTGGATGAGGTAGCAATTAAGGTTTGCTTTGTAGATTTCTATGATATAGTTGTTCCTCCATAAGTAAATACATACTCGGTCTATGATTTTGTATGGCGTAAATCAAAACGATATCCAGAATCATCGTAGCCCACTAAATGAGAATTTGACTCATTTTAATAGAATAATCTCATATCTGATGTCCCTCGTAGATATCGCAATATGTACTTAATACCATTCCAATGAAGTCTTGTTGGTGCATAACTGTATTTAGCCAATAGAGTGACGAAAAAAGCAAAATTCGGTCGTGTACAATTTGCAAGACACAATAAAGAACCAACAACACTTAGATGTGGTACTTCTAGGCCAATAAGTTCTTCTCTATCTTCTTGAGGACGAAATAAGTCTTTTTTTTATATCAAGAAAATGGACCACCATTGGAGATCTTAGAGGATTTACATTATTCATGTAAAATTATTTTAATATTTTTTTTATATAGGTCGATTGGTGAACAAGTATTCCCACAGGCAAATGTTCAATCTGTAAGCATAAGCAATACTTTGTATTTCCGAGATATTTTATGTCGAATTATTCCTTGAGACTATATGCAATTTTAGTCAAATCCTAAGAAGTTCTAACTAAGTTAAGACAATTTGCAGTTTTAGGTCGATTGGTATAATCATTTTGTTGGTGATAACGGAATCTCAAGCGGTTTGATTTAAGAGAGTGGATGTAGAGGATTAACAGATATTTGATTGAACCACTATAAACTCTATTTGCATTTATCTTCCTTTTAACTCTTTATTTTTTAGTTATTTATTTTATTAATATTTTTACTTAAAGATTTTAAAGGGTTATTTTGTCAAAAAAAAATTTAAGTTCTATTTTTATGCATTTCCCCGCCCCTCTTATGTTTGCCTAAGGGACAACAAATGGGTCCATATATATCACCTTGAATGCGTTGTAGAAAATTAGGTGATTTCACATCTCCTTTAGAAATAGATGATCTGGAGATAAATTTTCCTTTTGAACAAGCAACACACTTGGAATTATCCATATTTCCAAGAATTTCAATATTTAGTGAATAATCATATGTGTTTTTGATTATTAGGTGCATCATATTGAGACTTGTATGACCACGTCTTTAATGCCATAGAGTATAACTCTTTGACTTGGGATATTCATTGTGTATCGAATGTATGATTCGATACACTTTATTCTGGCAAAATATATTCTTGATTTGTACAACAAAAATCTTTCAACCATCACATTTTGATTGGAAACAATTTTCGTTATATAAATTTTTTTTTTTTCATTTCCAGTTTCAATATGATAACTTTTTTTGCAGATATTTTTGAAACTCAATAAATTTCTTTTGTATTTACAAGAATATAATGCACTATCAATGTGCAACTTTGTACTGCCAAATAACATTATATTTTTCTTGCATTGTACTATCAACCAAATATATGTTATTATTTTCATTTGTTAATATGTTGGTCCAAGCCATGATTCTCTATTCACAAACAACAACAATCACTTTATTAAAAATTGATATATTACAAAGTAGTAAACCTTATTTAAATACATGTGATTACATTACATAAAGGAAATATACATAGAGTATTTATTGATACATTGTGTACTTATTCAATATGAAAATTGCCGTCTTCATCCAAGAACCCATTATCAATGTCAATGTTTTTAAGATTCTGATAATCATCAAAGATGAGAGTAGTATTTTCTTGCCTTCCCATAGAACATTAGGCAAAATTCATCTCAACATTATTTTTCTCATTTCTGATACACCTTCACCAAGTGTTGTGTTGGCACTGACTTGTTCAATGCCCAACTATCTCAACGATATCATACATCATTTCTAGATTTTGGGAGGTCATTATCAGGTTTGTGAGACTTCTGAATACCCGTCCCTTTATTATCAGAACGGTGGTGAGAGGCGGCATTTTTCTACCAAGTATAGACCTAACCTCTATGATTATGGTGATTTTTTCGAACTTGCCAGCACTCTTGCCCATGGGTATGCTGATTCCTCCGTGCACGACCACTATATATCATCGCATTCACTTTTGGTAATGCAGCAGAGCCGGTCGAGCGGAAATTATGATTATATGCCAACACTTAGTTATTTTGCTCGGTTTTAGAAAGATGATCAATCAATTCAGATAATATTTTAAATTTTATCTCCCTATACTGTTGTTGGAGAATCAAGTTAGATACATGAAAAGTTGTCAATGTTTTCTCCAACATATCATTTTCACTTATTTATTGACCACAAACTTTTAGTGTTGCAACAAGACGAAGAACTTGATCACTGTATGTTGCAACAGTTGTAAAATCTTGAAATATGATATTTCGCCATTTATATAAAGCGGTTGGCAAAAAATATTTTTTATGTGATCAAATTTTTCTTTTAGATTTTTCCATATTTTTGTGGGATTCATAACATTTAGATACTCATATTTCAGATTTTCATATATATGGTGGCGTATAAAAATAAGTGAATTTGTTTTTTCTTAAACTGTTGTTGCATTCTTTGCTTCAATGGTGTTTTCAAGAGATTGAGCTTGTAAGTGAAGCTGAACATCAACGGCCCAGGAATAGAAATTATCTCCGTTATTTTTTAAAATTTCAAAATTACGCTTAGTGATATTTTTCATTTTTCTTAAAATAAAATGTAACTTTTACAATGTTGAAGATAATAAAGTAAATAGTAAAAATATGAGAGTCTAAAGTATAATAAAAATAAAAAGCTAAGGGTTATATTAATAAATAACTTTTAAGATTATAACTTTAAATAATGGCAACAAAACTTTCAAAATGGCGGCAACAAATTTTTAATATGTATTAGTATTAGAATCAAATATTCAACAAAATTCATAAAAATATTTTAATTTTGATAAAGGCTCGTGCTAATAATGTGTTGTAAAAATATTTTATAATACAAAATAAGAAATAGTATAAAATTTAATAAAGATACGAGAATTACGTGGTTATCCTAAAGTTTAATTGGAGAATTAAAATTGAGATTAGTTGATGGCAAAACCGGTATGTGTTTATTTTATATATGGAAATTTTGGGTATAAGGACGTATAAAATTTGGAGCACAACGTTATTTTTCCTTTTTTATGTTCTCTCATTTACTACGTATTTTGTTTCTTCTTTTATACATTTACAATAAAAAAAAATGTCAAGGTTTGGGGAACAATAGGACAGTTGAGAATAAATGATGGGATCACACATAGTATTTTTATTTAATGATTGGATTTTATGCTTCATCAGTTACAGTAAAATGATATATAACAAAATAAATATTTTGTTTTAGCAAATGGCACTACGTGGGTAAACTCATGGTGGCATAATAGTACTTTTTAGATAATTCCACTAAAATATCACAGTATTTTGATATTTTTAAACTATAGATTTATAATGGAGTTAATTATTATTTAGTACACTAATATTTCATTCATTGGCCAATTAGTACACAAACCTTTAAATTCTGTCAATTAGTACACTAACGTACAAATAGTTTTTCAATCAATACACATTTAACGATTTTCATCCAAAAGTTGAATGGAAATCGTCAACGTGCGTTGCACATACATGCATAGTTTCATTTTGCCCCTTTGATTTTAAATTTTTATATTTTTAGCCTACCAATTTGAATATAATAATTTCTATTTAACTCCTTTAATTTTAATTGTTATACTTTTGGTCTCGTATTTAAAATAACGCAGATATATACTTAATATAATTTATATTTTGACATCTTTTGTTTTAATTCTCACACTTTTGATTACATATTTTAAATAACACACATATATGTAATTAATATTATAATTAAATTTAATATTTTATGAATTTAATTTATTTAATATGAATTTAACATACGTTGTTTATTCTTTACAATATCTTATATATAAATTATACATGTACCTCTATTCATATGATACTTCCATACCATGTGTTATTCATATAATTTATCGTCTTTGCCTTTATGCATCTATGAGTTATACAAAATAGTAGCATTAATTAGGGGTATAATAGAAAAGAGAATAAAAATATTTTGGATTTCAATAATATTAATTGAAATTTCTAAATACTTATAGGGAAAAAAACACTTTTAAAATAGGACGGAAGGAATGCTACTTAGTCCCTCCCCTAAAGATAATTTCATTTGACTCATAAAAATGAAGAATTTTTTTGGTAAATGCTTTTATTGGGAATATAAAAAATTATTTCCCCTCCATATTAAAATAAGAATCGTTTAAAATTGATGCACAATAATTAAAAAAATCATTTAATGGTCTCAATTTTAACAAATAATAATTACACTTACCCAAATACCTTTTCATTAAATGTTTGAATTGTGTTGAATTGTTGAAAACTTATTTTAAATGATATGGGTAAAATTAGAAAAAAAATAAATATATGATTGATTTATAAAACGAAATTTATTGTTTATAAAAAAAAAAGTAATGGAGCGACATTTATTGTGAAATAAGAAAATATCTCGGCACTTATTTTGAAAGGGTAAGTTATTACTTATTTGTAGTAATTTTAATTAGGGAAATTGGACTATCATTTGCAAGAAATATTGCTTTTTATAGGGGGAGTAACTATTATTTGTTGTGGTTATAAATTCCAAATATATACGCATAGCACATTATTAGAGTCATATATTTGTTTGTCTTACAAAACGAAATGATGCATATATTTATCACGTGCACCTGACTTGGAAATATATTTGAAGATGCATGTGATACAAGAAAGGAACAATCGTGGTCATTTAAGAATCATGGTGTCAATTAACCAAAGCAGAAATTTATACCTATGTTATTTTAAATAGGAGACAAAAAAATTATAACAATTAATGTTAAAGGTGTTAAATAGAAATTATTATACTCAAATTGTGGTACTGAAAGTGTAAGAATTCGAAATCAAATGGGAGAAATGAAACTATTCGCACACATGCACCGCACGCTGACGGTTTCCATCCAACTTTTGTACTAATTGACAGAATTTAAAGGTTGATATACAAATTGGCCATTAGGTAAAAAATTGGTATACTACCACACTTCAAGTTATTTTACGAGCTCATCTCAAGATAATATATGATCGCTCCTTAATTGTACAGATTATAAATTTAACAAGTGCTTAGAAAGCGGTGTAAATTTTTTGGTAAGAAGCCGAGTATCGATCTCAAATACTCCTAATTAGCTCATAAATCATAAGAACATTCTACCCGTACATTTTTAACTTTAGAATTTACATTTAGTTACTAACCTAGCTAAATTACACTTACTTCTAAATGATCCTTAGTTGAGTTCAATAAGGGAAAAGGGTTGACTAATAAATTGTTGGGAATAACGATTAAACACTCAGGCCCGTTATCAAACCGCAACGGAAGCAAATAAACATGGTCTTATGCAAAAAGACAATACTCAACTACACGCACAAAAATAATGACATATAAAAGATACCTAAATTTAACATGAGAATTTTTTTTCTAAACTGCGAATAAAATCTTCACAATAGTATAAACCCACAAAATCAATCTATTAAACAATAGAGATAATACAACTCAAATTATCCCGTGTATAAGCAATGACTATCAATATTAAAATATATAAGAGTAAATCACATTATAAAGTAATCGAGAATACTTAAATAAGAATATTGATATCGAACGAAGAACTCCAAAATAACGGTCAATTCTTCAATTACTAATGATTTTTATATGGTCGATTCCCAGCAATAAAACTTCATAACTCTAAAATATTCCAAAATATATTTTCTATTTCAACATAATTAATATTTTAAAATACTTATATTTTTATGCAAAATATTAGCACCAAATCACAAAAATGAACCAAAGCCGCCGCTACTACTATCTTTGTTCGGTCAACACCGAACCGGAAACAATAATGGCCTTTAATAAAACCATTTAACTACAATTGCATATTTGGTCCTTAACGTTTGTCCTTAATAAACAAAGTGCAATATAAAATTCAATTTGACACCAACTTGTACGGTGACTGAGCTCATGGATATGCTTAGGTGCTAGTTAACGCGGTTCAACAAACCATGTCCGTCCCATTGAAGTACGCATCGGTGAAGGTTGACGCAACACAGGAAATTGTTATGAGATAAATAATAGCCATATAAGCATGATTAACTCCCGAAAATAAATAAAAAAAAGATAATTATCTATAATTGGTGTATCCTGATATATAAA
>MKEJ01082055.1:0-11530 GCA_001753735.1 Embelia ribes | reverse complement strand
TTGGGATATGTACTTAATTTTATTTCTATGAATATGTACATAATTATTTTATGTGAGCATTAACATACATTCTAATACTACATAATCTCATTCTTATATTGTTGATTGGCCATCTAACTCGTATATTTCTTTTTGGCATTTTTTTGCTCATACATATTTTATAGGCACGGAGGCTAGCTCGGGCCATGTTCAGTAGGCCTGGACTGTTATGATGACTATTATGTTAATTATGCTTTATTTTGAAAGGCGGGGCCATTGTTCATTTAGTTGTTTTTCGAGGATGATGTCAATATATATATGTACATTATTTTTGTCAAGCCAATTGCTCAAAACTTTCTTTTGTATAGTATTGGCATTGACTTTCTTACATTATTTTTATTATTATATATATGTAATCTGGTTGTGGACTGTAGTTCCACTTTTTAATTGTTGTAGCTACTATTGGACTCATTATGTATATATACAGTTTTTTTGTATTTTTGGGTTCAATGGGAATGTGGAATAGCTATGATGTATCTATTTTTTTTTTTATTTATCTCATTTTATTGATAATATTTGGTTCTTGTTACTATTTTTATTCTCATTCTCATGTCCCTGGTTTATAAGGATTCAGGGCATTACAAGTTGGTATCAGAGCTAACCGAGTTCTATAAATCTAAGTGGCTTGCGGGTAGGGTCTAGAGTTGGTTTGAGAGTGGATTAGCAGGTTGAAGTTTTTATATAGTAATTATTTGTAGCTTGACTAATGCTTGATAAGTTGTAAACTAATTACATTGCATTCTTTCGTTCTTTTCTTATGCAAATTGGCTTACATCTTTCTTCGTTTCTTCCTTGTAATGTGAAGATTGATGGCTCGAGGTAGAGGATGTGGAGATAGAGGTGGTCGGGGAGCTCCGATTCGATGTAGAGGAAGGGGTGGCGGAGGAAGAACGGGAGTGCCTAATGAGGTTTATTTGTACCCTATGCGCACTCTTCTCAAACGATGGCAGACTTAAGCGAATATGAGAACATTCCTAGTCTCGAGAAGACTCAAACAAGGAAAGTATGGAGGCACCAGGAGAAAAGGCTTTTGGATCTTGCCTTCCAATCCCATCTCATACTCGTCCTTGTCCTCAACTAGAAGTGGGTTATTTTTCCCCACTACCAGGACTTGGGAATATGGGAGGCTACCAATCCCTAAAATCATCCAATATATTCTGGGCATTGAAGGAATCCTTTAATAGGATGGAATGGAATCCGAGATAGAGTGAGGAGACTCGAGCTTTCTTGACTCAAAAATAATTCCGTATGATGGAGTCTTATACATTTTGGGGAGATGGCAAGGCCATCTAAGCAGAGAATGGATAATGGAGGTTGAAAGGATTTTTCAAAGCCTCCAAATGGTTGACGATAATATGGGAATGGTAATGGTACCATTCTATCCAAGGGGAAAAGTGGCTCGTTGGTATAGAAGCCAAGAAGAGGAAAATGGACTTACGATTGTCACATGGACAACTTTTCAGGAACTCTTTCTCAAAGAATTCTTTCCAAAAATGATTGGAGAGCAGAAGCGGGAAGAATTCATTAATCTTGTGCAAGGGAATTCTATCATTTTCGATTATCAATTTGTTTTTACAAATCTTTCAAGGTCTGCGCCCGAGATGGTATCTCCAGAGAAATTGTGAAGTCACCATTTTAAGAATGGTTTGAGGACTTCGATTCAAATGCATGTTATGTCAGGGCTACATGAAACTTTCAAGAGGTGCGTCAAGGCGGCTCTGGAAGTGGAGTTTGGTTTGATGATTAAACAATAACAAAAGGAGGTTTCACATCCCATTTGATCATCAGGATAGTCTTTGGGAGCATATTTGGTGCAAGTTTCGGGTGTTCATGATAGGGGTGAATCAAGTGGTAGTATTGGTGGGAGTTGTGGTGGTAGTAAAAGTAAAAGTAATTGAGAAGCCTCTTCTTCATCATCTCGTGGTTGACCTTTTTCGGGTCGTACTATTTCTTTGGGGACTTCTGTTCAGAGCAGTAGGTGCTATAATTATGGTTGTCAGAGTCATCTTGTTCGGGATTGCACTCAGGGGTGCAACAATTGTGGTTGTCAAGGTCACTTAGCTCGAAATCGTATTTAGTCATCTATATGTCGCCTTTGTGGCACCAAGTGACATATTTAGGCCTTATGCCCTCAGGCCTTTTGTTTGGCCTGCGACAACAAGGGCCATATGAGATCGAGATGTCTAGAGAGCTTCCCTTTGCCTGCCCTAGTAGTCATTAGAAGTCTTCATCTTCAGGGGTAGCTCTATGTACATCTTATACTGTGCCTTTATTGTCAACTCGTCAAGGTTCTGGTTTGTCTCACAGAGGTTACTAGGGTCGTTCTTGTAGAGGATTCCAGCAGGATCAGTCATCATAGGCTCATGCTTTCGCAATGCCTCAGGCACCATAGGGTGTCAAGCCTTTAATTGTTAGAGATACCTTACCTTTATTTTCTACATGGGTATATGCATTGTTTGATACGGATGCGTCGTATTCTTTTATCACAACTCATTTTGTTAGAATGCTTGATCTAACCATTTCTCGTCTTGACAAACCTATCTGGTAATACACCAACATGGGGTATTATATATGGATAGTATTTATTGGGGTTGTGAGTTATTTATTGTGGATCATATTTTCACATATGACTTCATTATCTTTGGCATGTTGGAATTGGATGTCATCATCGGTATAGACATGTTAGTGACTTTCATGCTATATTCAATTGCTAGCGAAAGCTTGTATTGTTGAAAACTTCAAAAGGAGTTAATGTCATTTTCATAGGGGATAGTCCTCTTTCTCCTTATAATCGTTGTTGTGCTAGGACTAGCCTATCTTCCATGTTGGCTAGCATTTCTTTTTCTAATCAAGTGCATTCGGGGGAGGCGTTTTCCGATATCATTTGTGATTTCTCTGATATATTTCCAAAGCATCTTCATAAACTTTCGCCTTTTTGTGAGGTTGAGTTTAAGATTGATCTAATTCCTGGTACAAAACCTATTTTGATAGATCCATATCATTTAGCATCGAGGGAATTGGAAGAGTTGCGGGAGCAGATTATTAATTTTGAGAGAAAGGGATTCATTAGGCTGAGTCCATTCCCTTGGGCACTCTAGCGTTATTTGCACCAAAGAAGGACGGGTCAATGCGGATGTGCATTGATTACCGGAATCTCAATTGGGCCACTATCAAGAACAAAATCCATTGTCTCGGATCAACGATCTTTTCGACCAAATTTGGGGGTCGAAATTCTTCTTTAAGATTGATTTGCAAATAGGATATCACCTATTGAGGGTTCGGGAGGAGGATATTGAGAAGATGGTATTTCATACTCGGTATGGGCACTACAAATTCATCGTGATGCCTTACAAATGCCCCGTAACATTTATGGACCTTATGAATCGTGTATTCTAATCGTGTCTAGACCGTTTCATTTTAGTGTTCATCAAGGATATACTTATATATTTGCTTTCTGAAGAGGCTCATTGGTAACACCTTCATATTGTATTTTCAACTTTTTGGAAACATCGAATTTATGCAAAATTCTCTAAGTGTGAATTATGGTTTCGGGAGGTTAGATTTATTGTTCACGTTGTTTCCAAAGGTGGTATATTGGTTGATCCTTCAAAGATTATGGCCGTTTCCAAGGAACGACAAAATATATTTTTAAGATTCACAACTTTGTAGGCCTTGCGGGTTATTATCGTCATTTCATAATGGATTTTTCTCGTTTAGCGGCTCCTCTTACAAATCTCACTCGAAAGGTAATTAAATTCAAATGGAGTTCTAAATGTAAGGAATCATTTCTTCATTCGAAAGAGTTTCTTACTTTGACTCCTATCTTGATCATTTTGGAGAAAGGTATCAGGTATTCAGTGTATTGCAATACTTCGCGAGAAGGCTTGGGCTATATTTTGATGCAAATTGTGAAGGTAATTACTTATACTTCGAGACAGCAAAATTATCCAACATACAACTTAGAGCTCGGGGCTAATGTTACACTTATGTGTTGGCAACACTATCTTTACGATGAGAAATTCAAAGTGTACTCAGATCACAAGTCTTTGAAGTACATCTTCACTCAAAGAGACTTGAATATAAGCCAGAGAAAAGGGATGGAGTATCTCTAGCAATATAATTTCGATTTCGAATATCATCCAGGGAAGGAAAATGTTGTGGTGGATGTATTAAGTTGCAAGACTCGGTATTTTTTGGCTTGCCTTACTGTTGATGAATGTGAAATGCTCCGATTGTTGAATGAATTTGGATTTTAATGTGTTGAAGAAGAGGGTCGAGATTCCTTATTCACTATCGTTGCTCAACCTACTTTGGTCACACATGTATTAGAAGCACAACGTATTGATGATGAATCAAATTCCTATCAAGTTCGTATCCTTAATGATCATAGGCTTGATAGATGGACTTTTTCGAAAGATGAGGGTTTACGATTTCAAAATCCCTTATTTGTACCCAATTCTATTCGCAATGAGGTTCCCAGAGAATCTCACATTCTCATTTAGCAGTATATCCCGATGGCAACAAAATGTATCATGGCATTTCATATCATTTATGGTGGCCTAGTATGAAGAATGACGTTGCAGAATTTATATCACGGTGCCGTACTTGTCAACAAGTAAAGGTACAGTATAGGCGTCCAAAAGGACTGCTCCAACCATTGCCCATTCCTGAGTGGAAGTGGGAACGGATAACAATGGATTTCATAGTTGGTTTGCCAAAGTCGAGGTGGGGGAATGATGCTATTTGGGTAATCGTAGACCGTTTGACGAAATCTGTTAATTTCCTTCCTTTTTATATCAGTTGTATATTTATAAAATCATTCGATTGCATGGGATTCCTATATCGAGTGTTTTGGATCGAGATTTCCATTTCATTTCTTATTATTGGGTGGGTATTTAAGAAGCCTTGGGAATAAAAATTTCGCTAAGTACGACTTTCCATCTATAAACAGATGGACAATCTGAACATACTAGTCAGACCCTCGATAACTTGCTTTGTGCATGCGTCTTTAATATTGGTGGAAATTGGAAACACCATGTTAGCTTGATCGAGTTCTTGTATAACAATAGTTATCGCGTGAGCATCGAGATGGCTCCTTTCGAGGACCTATATAAGAGACCTTGTCGATCTCCTATTAATTGAGCAGAAGTGGGTGATAAATGTTTTATTGGGCTGCATTTGATTCAGAAAATGACCCAGAACATACAACTTATTAAATAGTGTTTGGAGACAGTGAAGAGTAGACATAAGAGTTATATGTATAATCAGAAACAGCCATTGAAGTTTAAGGTTGGCGATCATATTTTTCTGAAAGTTTCCCCTCGTAAGGGTACTATGGGTTTCGGCAAGAAAGGAAAACTTTCCCCTCGTTTCATTGTTCCTTTCTTAATTCTTGATAAAGTTGGAGAGGTAGCATATCTTTTAGCCTTGCAACCATATTTTCCGAGTATTCATCGTGTGTTCCATGTCTCTATGCTTCGGAAATACTTACAAGATCCATCGCATGTGCTTAATTTTGATGACTTGCATATAGATGAAGATGTATCTTATAAGCTTCTACTTATTTGGATCTTAGATTCGAAAGAGAAAACACTTCATCGTCGTAGCATTCATTTTGTGAAGGTTCTATGGAAGCACCACAATAGGGAAGAGGCAACTTGGGCACGAGAAGAGGATATGCAGCTCAAGTATCTAGACTTATTTACAACTTCCGGTACGTTTCTTATTATTTTTTGTAGTATACGCTAATTTCGTGGACGGAATTTCCTAACGTGGGGATGATAAATGTCCAAAAATTTATATAGATATTTTGTAAATTTAAATAATATTGTTAATTATTTAATAATATTATTTATCTTCATAAGACATTGAATTTGACATATATTAGATATGCATTATAGTATCATTATTGCATATTATACGTTATGGTTGTAGTAGCGCATTGTGATGTGTTTTAGTATGCATGGGAATTAGTTTTGGGTTTAGTGTGTGTGTTTGTAAAGTGTTTTCATATGTGTTTTGGGGTGAAGTATGAACTTAGGGGAGTATACTAATATACAGAGGCCCTACACCGATATACAAAGCTCATTTTTCTCCAAAATCGCCTGGAAGCCGGCACACATATTGGATACCGGCATAGAACTGAGTATCAGTACAAAGAAGTTATGTACCAGTACACCCAGTCAAAAAGGTATGGGGCCGGTGCATTTATATATATTTTTCTAAGTTATTTTTCTCACTTTTCCCAGTCAACAGAGATAAAGAGAGAGAGAGAGAAGTGGTGAGTTAGAGCTCAATTAATTCAAGCCTCATTATCATCTAGATCCGTTGATCATTTGCAAGAATAAAGTAGATATTCTTGATCCTTAAAGCGTGGATAGCATTTTGAGATAAGTCTTGTGTCTCATCTCTTTCGTTCACTATTCATTGATTTTTGGGCATTGTTTGTACATGAAATTAAAATTGATATTCTTATTCCTTGTGATTAGTAGAGTGTTTTCTCCTCTAGGTTTATTCCGATTTGTGTTCATCTTCTAGATCAAAACTTGGGCTAAAAATGTGGAGATTTTAGTCTTTTCTTGCGAGGTGTCTCAGGATTCTTCTAGCGTGGTGTGAGGTACGAGTAGATTAAGAATAGTAATTTAATTATGAGGTTATGTGTGTATCGACATGTATTTGCATGTTTTGATTATACATATATATATATATATTTATTATTGCATTATTATTAACATTGTTGTATTACAGAATAATCTATTATATTCATTATCTATTCATGCTTATTGTTGAAAAACCTCGTTGTAAAACTCGGAGAGTATTCAAGGAAATTTTGGTATGTAATTTGAGAAATAAAACATAAATTTTGTAGAATTTAAAATGCTACTCGAGGAGTCAAAGCATACCATGTGAAGAATTTTGAAAAGTATGAATATCATGAACATGGGGTGTCATTTCATTATCATCATCGTGATATAAATTGAGTTTTTTTAATTTCTTTTTTAGGAAGTTAGTATCGACTTTTTCAGAGAAAAACCTTTGATATTTAACCTATCGGGGAGCAAGATAAGCTTGGGGACATACACCCCCACTGTGAAATCCGGGAAACCTGTGCAAAGATAGAGATCTTCAATAACACTAGGTGTTAGTGTACCTTAAAATCAGACCTATGATTTATGTTGCACAAGATTCGTCTATTGTAGGTGAAGCAAGCAGAAACCTTAAAAACTCGAGAGATACTAGTCCCATCTTTCTATTTGAGTTGTAGTTGGGTTGATGTGAAGTTGTTATTGTACTATTAGCATTCAAGCATTATTATTCGTTGGCATATGTACTTAATTTTATTTCTATGAACATGTACATAATTATATTATGCAAGCATGAGCATATATTTCAATACCGCATAATCTCATATTTAAATTGTTGATTGGCCATCTAACTTGTATATTTTTTTATTTTTATTTTTACTTATTGTTGCTCATATTTGTCTTGTAGGTGCGGAGGCTAGTTCGGACCATGTTCAATAGGCCCAGACTGCACTCTTGTAGTATTTGTTCATTTTGTTGTTATTCATGGATGAAGTCAGTTATGTATATGTACATTTATATTTGTCGAGTTTGTATCTCGAAACTTTCTTTTGTGTAATATTGGCGCTAGTCTTCCTATACTCTTTTTAGCATCAAATATTATGTAATCTGGTTATGAACTGCAGTTGCCATTTTTATTGATGTTGCTACTATTGAACTAGTGTCATACATACACACACATACACACAACTTTGTTGTATTATTGGGTTCGATAAGAAAGTGATATAGCTATGATGTATCTAAATTCATATTCATCTTGTTATATTATGTTTCATATTGCTATTTTTATTCTTATTCTAGTGTACCTAGGTTTATGGGGATGCGAGGCAATAAACTATTAGTGTGAGAACATTTCAAATCAAGATGCATGATGGTATTGTTAGAACTCTGATAAATGTTCAGTACATTCCAGATTGAAGAATAATCTTATCTCTCTCTATTCTCTCAACTCAATGGCTATAGATATACAACTGAAAAAGGAGTCATACAAGTTTCGAATGGTGCTTTGGGAGTCATGAAAGTCAAGAAGGCTAGGAATCTTTATGTGCTCCAAGGCAGTACAGTTCTTGGTACTGTAATAGTTTTATCTTTAGTTAATTCAGATTGCGATTCTACTCATCTATTGTATATACTTCTTAGGCATATGATCGAAAGGGGTATGACCGTGCTAAGAAAGTAAGGCTTGCTTTGTAGTTAGAAGATTGGGAAGTTGGACTTTTGTATGTATTGTGTATTTGGGAAGTAGTGCATGATCAAGTTTAGCAAAGTTATCCACTGAACTAGAGGAGCTGTGGATTATATTCATTCTGGTCTTTATGGCCCATCTTATGTTACGTCTAAAGGTGGTTCAAGATATTTCTTAACCTTTATTGATGATTATTTAAGAAAAAATTGGATCTTTTTTCTCAAGCAGAAGGATGAAGCGTTTCTCAAATTTAAACTATAGAAGGCCATGGTTGAGAATTAAGCAGAGAAAAAAAGATAAAAGTGTGCAAAAGTATAATAGCCCCAAGTTCTGTTTAGGCAATTTTAATGAGTTTTGCTCTAATGAAGAGATTGTGAGACATTACACAGTCCAAAAGACTCCCCAGCAGAATAGTGTAGCAGAATAGAGGAATAGAAGGTTTTGGAGAGAGCTCTTAGTATGCTCTCTAATGCAAGTTTGGGAAAAGAATTTGGGCGGAAGCGATTTCCACGGCTTGCTACCTGATTAATCAGTCACCATCAATATCTATCTAGTGCAAGACTTCGAAGGAAGTTTTGTAAGATACTCCTGCTAATTACTTGAATTTGAGGATTTTTTATTGTCCAACTTCTGCACATGTTAATGAAGGAAAGCTCGAGCCTCGAGCTAAAATGTACATTTTGTTATGATATTTTTCTAGGGTGAAGGGATATAATAGGCAATGGTATCCAGATCAAAAATCCCCAAGTTCCTCATCAGTAGAGATGTTACTTTTGATGAATCAGTCATGGTTCATCCGAAAAAGGAGGGTGTTGGTCGGAAAGAAGACCTTGAATTTAGGGAGAAGATAAAGCTTAAAAGTAACTATTTTATGTCATTTTTTATCATCCTATTGAAGAAAAGGCGTAAGATACGAAAGTTTATAATATACAACAAGGACAATGATACAGTATTGTTATCGATAGATTGAGAAGAGTGATTAAACTAGACATGAGGTACAATCATGCTAATTTTATTTCCTATGCATTGACTATGGCAAAAACTATTGAATTTGAAGAACCTAAAATGTATCAAGATATAGTCACAAGTAAAGAATTAGCTTAGTGAACTATTACGATAAAGGAAAAGATTGAGTCTTTTAATAAGAATTAGACTAGAAAACTTGTTAAACCACCCAATGGGAATAAGGTTGTTGGATGTAAATAGGTTTTTAAAAGGAAAGAAGAATCATCTAGTGGAGAAGATGCAAGTAATAAGGCACGCTTGGTTGCTAAGGGCTATAATCAAAAGGAGGGAATCAACTTCAACAAAGTATTCTCTCCAGTTGTCAAACATAACTCTATTCATGTCTTTTTGGCTATAGTTTCTACTTTTAACTTGGAATTCGAGCAAATGGATATTAAAATAACATTCCTCCATGGTAAACTTGAGGAACAAATTTATATGCATCAACCATAAGGGTTCTTTATTCCAGCTAAAGAAGATTAGGTTTGCTCATTGAAAAAATCTTTATATGGCTTAAAACAATTCCCGAAGCAGTGGCATAAGAAGTTCGGCACATTTATGATCGGACATGACTACTTGAAGAGTATCTATGATAGTTGTGTCTACTTCTAAATGGTCAACAATGGTTTTTTTTTGTGTATCTATTATTGTGCATCGATGACATGCATGTTGCAAAGGATAAAGTTGAGATTAATAAATTCAAGGCTCAGCTTTGTATTTAAAATGAAAGTTTGGGAACTGCACAAAAGGTTTTGAGGACAGACATTTATAGAGAAAAATGGACAAGTTCCATTTGTCATAAAAGAAGTACATTGAGAAAGTTCTTAACCATTTTGGAATGCAAAATTCTAAACGTGTGAGTACCCTATTAGCTACTCATTTAAAACTTTTGGAGCATTTGTCACCACAAATTGACAAGGAAATAAAAGCGATGTACAAAGTTTTGTATGCGATTGCAGTTGGAAGCCTTATGTATGCAATAGTAAGCACTTGACCAAATATTTCTCTAGCAGTCAGTGTTGTGAGAAGGTACATAGATAGCACAAGTAAACTTCATTGGAAAGCTGTGAAATAGAAATTCAAATACTTGAGGGGAACCATAGATGTTGGCTTAGTCTTTGATTGAGGAGGTGTTGTTCATCGCACTGTTGCTGGATATGTTGATTTGGAATATGTTATTGATCATGATAAGAGCAAATCTCTAATAGGATATGTTTTCACTTTCTCAAGCTGTATGATTAGTCAGAAAGCAACACTATAATCTACAACTACTTTATTAACTATAGAAGTAAAGTATATGGCGATAACCGATGTAATGAAGCAAGCTATTTGGTAATAAGATATTGTGCCCCAAATTTTGTAAACCTCGGGGACACAAGCCTGATCTATTTTTAAAGAAAAGGGAATGAAAAATATATATAATTTGAAGGAAATAAAATAAAAATGGGATATCGTCTACTTCACTTCTTTCACATTCTCATTCTACAACACTACTTATATCAGAGTACGCGTAAATAAAATCTACACTATATCTTACATATGGCCTTTATATTAATAAAAATATATGCTTATCCTGCATACGTTTTGTATATCAACATAAAGTAAACACCCTATTTACATTATAATAAAACAAGCTGCATGCTTGAATCAACTCCATAATTTATACTACAACATGTTCTCGCCTAATACAACTCTAGTCACTTAAAACAACAACATGAAATAATACAAAATAACAGTCTAGAATATCCACTACACTACACCTCGAAAAATAATACAATATGATTTGAGGCTATAACACAAAAATAACTATATCTCCAATAGCTCCAAAAGATATATATAAGCATCTGTAAGAGGCCTCAATGAGGTTCGTCACCCATTTTCGTACCTACAATACAATTATAATACAATATGAAAAAGAAAAATATACGAATTAGATTACTAAATATTATGATAAACGTAATGTTATACAGTACCAAAATATGTAAAATGCAACAAATAATAGTGTATGCAATGAAATATTTATGCAATGCAACTTGACACCGCCCGACACCAACACAAAGGTGAGAACTAGTGTCTCAACACGTTCTATAATCCACCCTCCTTGCGGCATACGATTATAGATAAATAATTCCTGATCAGGTTTCCCAACTTTCTTGGTAGGGCGCCAGCCCTCTTTTTGCTTCAATATATAAATGTGACACTTTTTCCAAAAAGAAAT